>CAKAEH010001033.1:0-107343 GCA_916381525.1 Cercopithifilaria johnstoni
TTTGCGCAATATGTCATATCATCTTTTGCGCAATATGTCATATTAATCTCTTTGTTTTTGAATATCTTAATGAGTCTGAATTTTATCATTAATAATATTATAGATATGATGATATCAAATTGGAAGATAAAACAAGAGTTAAGTTAAAAAAGACATCTAATAGTAGTAAGTTTGCAGGAAATTAATTTTTATGATTTTAATTTAAAACAAAAAAACGCAGAAACGTTGAATAAAGACAAAACAATTGCATATATAATTATTGCATATAATTTAAAGCGAAATGAATGAATGCATAAATTTACCTTTAAAAGAAATATATTCCTTATACTACCATTTCTAATATTGAGAATAAAAATAATAGCAAAATAAATTTTAAATTTTTCGATAAAGATATAAATACTAAAATTAGAAATTAGAAATTTTAATTTTTTAGATGATGATTATATTCATGCATCTTATGTTACTGTATCAAACGATCTCACATATATATGTGCTCAAGGACCGTTACCAAATACGGTACAGGATTTCTGGATAATGGCTATACAAGAAGAAACGAATGTAAATAATATGTTGCACATTTTCTTCATAGATAGATTTGATCACAAATTAATTTTTATTCATTTAATTGTAGCATTCGTGTTATGTTACATTTCCATTTGAATTTAACTTTAATTTTAAAATATAATTTAAGATTAGAAATTGAGGGAAGAGAAAATATTTCAGGTAATTCTTCAATTATGTCAAAATAAAGAGGATGAACATGAACAATGTTCCGAATATTTACCGAATGAAAGTACTGGATGGAAAGAATATGGTGCAGTTCGAGTTCGTATCACAGAACCAACTTCTGGTATCGTTACACTTAGAAAAGTGACACGGACGAAAATTGAAGCCTCATATTCTAATAAAACACAAGAGGTATGAATTGTGTGCAATTTTAACCTTATCAAAATTACATTTTTTTGAAGCTTGCAAAATCGTGATAATGTAAGTATGCGTTTCCTTTTCTTCATTTAAATTGATTCCTTGAATGTGTTCTTATTGACTGGATAATTCAGCGATGAAAATTTTTACAACAAACAATTGCATTAAATTTATAACATCAAATATCGATTTCGTTCGTATTTTATCGTTGACGTTAAAAGTGCACCGAACGTGATAATTTTTATTTTAAAAGAATTAATTTTGATAGGTAACGCATATCGCTTACACAGGATGGCCAGATCATTCTGTTCCTGATTCACCTGTTACTTGTTGCGAAATTTATACCTTGTTACATAAATATTACGGGAAAAAGCCTATAATCGTTCATTGCAGCGCTGGTGTTGGAAGGTTTTGTTGAATTTTCAAATCACATTAGGGATCATCCTAAATTTTTTCATCTTATATTTTATGCAAAAAGTTACAACATTGATATTAGATGGATGAAAGTTGTTATATTTTAGGACAGGAACTTTTGTTGCCGTTGAAATGATAATGGAGAAATTGCGCAGAAATGAAACTTGTATTGTTGTCGATGTGACAAGGAAACTTCGAGAACAACGCTTGCATGCTGTACAAAACGATTTGGTGAGTTAATTATTTGATGTAATAGTTTAGTTTGAAAAAATAAATGTTATTTCGTATGACTCATCACAAAATTATTAAAATATTCTTGAGAGCAACTTGCGGAATTTATAAATTTTCACAATTCATAAAGCTCGCAGGAAAATATGTCTGCAACACTAACGATCTTTTAATCTATGAGCATTTTCTATTTGATATAGTGCAATCCGAAATGTTTAATAAGCAGTCACATTTCACGTTGCAATGCTTAATTCACGTTTCCAACGACTTGAAAATTTCTTCTTGCCAAATTCATAGCAATGATTATGAATAAAAAGAGTACACAGTTACATTTATGTATGCAAGTATATAACGAATAATTAACTTTATTGATATATTTGTTAATATATACATATATTTATAAATTTAATTTATTCATGTATAAATCTATAAATAAATATATTAAGAAATTTCTATCCGAAAATTAAATTTAATTAATGAATAATTTAATGGAATTATTTACAGCAATATCTATTCATTTATCGCTTGGTGATTGAACTACTAGTTGAAGAAGGTTTGTTATCACGAGATCAGCAAGTAATAGATTTCCTCAAAGAATATGATAGTTTGATTGCACGTAAAAAAAGGGAACGAATGTTAAAGGACAATTAATTTGATTTAATTATCCATCTCGTTTAATAAACAATTATTATAAATAAAATTTGATTTCGAATTTGCAGAAGCAAATTCGGAAATTATGATTTGCGCTCTTTCTTTCATCTTTCACTCCACGCCATCACAAATAATATGTGTTGAATTCTTCTCTATGATCACTTTTTGAAGTTCCCTTATTCCTTCTTATCATACGTTGCATCGATCGATTAATGTGGTTCTTTTGAGAAAATTTTAAAACTGTCGGAAAAAATTAATTTGTGAGACCGATTTGGGTTCAGTAAATGGCAAGAAATAGAACTAATCAAGTAGCAAAAGAAGATGCGAATATAAGTGATACTAAATTTAAAGCCATTACAAGTGTTTGGGCTGTATGTCTTCTGCAATGAATGATTCCAAATTTTGAAATCGAATGAACTCGTTCAAGAAGTTATCAGAGCAGTGCTTTAGTAATATACCATAGAACATCTTACTGAAATGCTATTCTTCATTAAAATATTCTGTTAAAATTTATAAGATCAATGAAGCTTTAAAGCGAAAGCTAATTTAAAAGAAATTTATTAATAACTATTCTTCGATGAAATAGAAGCAACAAATAAATGAATTCAATGATAGCTGTCAAGTTTTCCTATGATAGCGAAACATCACTTATAATAGTTAATTCTGATACAATTTAAATATAAACAAATTACTGAACTTAATTTATCCATGCAGTTATTGTAGTGATCAGCTAGAAGATAAAACGGCACTACTGGCTAATCATAACTGTTATTGCATTATTTGGAAATTTCAATCCTGTTATTTCAACGTATTTAGGAATATATTTAACCATCGCTTAATAAAAAATGAGTTGAACATGAAGAAATTGGCTGTTAGACTAATATGGCTTCTCCGATAATAATTCTCATCACTGTTGACCACGGGTCAACTTAAATATACTCCTAAAATTTGATTATCAATTAAAAATTATTTCAAAGGATTAAAACTTTTCATAAGGCCTTATGGTACATTTCATTTATTTCTAAGTAAAAAAGTTTTCAACAGTCTATGGAAGGCTATTTTTCCACATGTACTTCTTGTACTTATCTTCTTCCTTCATTTTGGTACAGTGACTTTCCCGAGGATAAACTTCTATTGATAAACATAGCATAAATATTGATAAATTGATAAAACTTCTATTGACAAACATTTCTATTTTATGCAATCAAGACTAGTCGATGATTAGATAATGATCACATTGAAAAAAAGCAAAAAATTGTTGTATTCTTGATTTGCCTTAAAATTAGCTACTCGTAGTCTTGTTCAAATTAAATTCAAATCAGTCTAACCTTGTTTACATAACTTGATTAGCTTAAGTTCAAATCTTAATTTCTGCAAGAAAATATTCGCTACAATTTCTACAATTTCAACAATATGTAAATTTCCTATAATTTGTCGCGTAGGCATATCTATTAAATGATACGAAAAGCTATTTTTATCCTATTTTTAGAATGAATGGTTGCTGGAAAGTGATTTTATTATTTGGAATAATCAGAGGACAAGTTGTGGAATTGGATACGAAGGGTATCAAAATCGGTACCATAGATGGAATAGAAGTTATAAAGGACAACATTGATTTAAATGGAGTAGAAAATTCTATTAGAAATGAAAATGTCGGTTTTATTTCTCTAGCAAAAGCTGATAGAAAAGATAAACGACCAGCAGAATGGACACGGCGATGTGGTGATGATCAGTCATATTATTTTGAGCCACTCAACGAATGCTATCTTATTAATCTCGCCGAATTTTTAAACATTGATCCAGATCGTAGGATTGCATATGGTAGTACTCGTAGCGAATATATATTCAACTGCTGGCAACAATATCGAGGCAAACTGCTTGATATCGGTTTGTTATGTTCCATAAATTTCGAGATTTCGAAAAAAAAATTCCATTTGATAAAATTAATATTTAAAGCTTAATTGCCTTAAATGAAACTGAAAAATAATATTTTATGCGCAAATGAATTGCCTTCTTCTTCTTACCTAACCTATCTTACCTAACCTATCTTGCCTAACTTTATCGATTACATTTAAAATTACATTAATTTAATTTTGAAATAATAAATCTCAAAAAATTACAATGACGAAAAATACATAAGCACGAATGGAAAAAGTGTAATTAAATTATTTTAATAATTATAATAGCGATCAATTAATGTATTTTTTTACAAACTTTTTTACTTTGTATTCTCTAGCTTGAAATTATTCCTCTTTTTTTTCTTCGATTCTGATACTATCTTTGCAGAAATTTCTACATAGAATAAGCATAACTATCAACTTTTTGAAAACAGGACTGGAATATATTGGTGAGAAAATGAATTTCGTGAAAGAGATGATAAAAAATTTTGTTCAACGATCATTTAATCGACAAGCAATCCAAGTTGGCTTCATGACAAATCGAAAATACGAATTAATCTCACAAAATGGAGAGCATTATGATGTGTTAGATAAAGTGTACGTGAAACATTCATATCGAAATAACAGTGTTTCCTGTCCCAGTGTATGCTGCGTCGTATTTTTTGTTGATACACGAGTAACAGTTGACGTGAAAATGGTGTATACAAGTTGTGATAATCGTACACGAGCATTGAGTTACATTTGCGAAGCTCCTGCACTTATATAAATATTTTAAGTGAAAATATTAGTTTATGTTATAATCCGATATATGCAACTTTAATTTAATTAATTGATTTCTTATTCACCTGTTTACTTATATCGTTTTCTTATTCAACTACCTTACTTTCTTCCTAGAGGTAATTGATTCGAAATAAAAGATTTCAATGTCAATGTTTAACTTTTACTCTACTTTAATTCAAAATCTAAAGTAAATTTTCAATTAAATCTATTCTAAAGCATAGCATAAAGTTTTTATTAGCTAAAGTTTTATATCAGAAAGAAATCAAAAAATTTCGATACATGTTCGTAGTCCTAAAAGTATTTAGAGATATCCATCAATTTAGTTTATTCCTGCTCTCAAACCAATTTCACATTATTGTACATTTTAACACTTTTCTACATTCTTATCTTCCATCTTAGAAAATTTCTCAGCTATTGATTCATATGGTTTTAATATATAAAATTAAATTTCAATTTTTTAGCTTCCTAAAATGAGATTTGTATGATATAAGTATGATATATGATGATATATGATGATATATAGATGATATGTATGATATAAGTTGATGAATTTATTCGTTGGGAACAGCACTTTTGAGATATTTAAAAATATCTATCACAAAGCATTGCTATATATATATATATATATATATATTGTATTTATAAATCTTCCTTTCATATTATATCACTTGAAGATTACAATTGGGCTAATCAGTTAACGAGCGTGGAGAAGGAAAGTAGGTTGGATGATGATGATAAATGCTAATTTTGGCATTTTCTAGCATTTCCCTTTTTCTGGCAAAAAAAGTTGGGTATCGATAAGGAATGATCGCAACTTGCCTGTTCCATTTCTACCTCATCAATTTTATCCGATTTTATAACAATACAGCAAATATTATCGCATGGTTCAATGGGATCCATTTTCACGTCTACTCCATCCAATATGTCGTAAAAAGTACCATTCTGGGACATTATTTCATAATTTTTACTTATCATAAAGCCTACCCGAATAGCATCACGTTGTCCGGTAATATTATAAAATTGCAAGGCTATCTTTTTCACCAATTGTATTTTCTCTTTTATCGCTACTTCCCTGATATCGAGTAGTTTCCCGCGATAAAGCTCCCAACAATTGTACATATAATCATATTGACTTGTACCGTAAGCTAATTCATTTCTATCACCATCATAACTGGCATTAAGATTATCGTAAGGTGTCTGATAAATACGATAGCATTCATTTAAGGCTGGCAAATAATACGAATGAATATCACCGCAACGCCGATTGATTCGATTTCGGTATTTAGCATCAATTGAAAATGCACTTTCACGTTTCGTTATAAGTTTCTGATACTTCCTCGAAATTTTCATATTCAACGATTTTTCATTAATAATGTATATATCTCGTAGAGAAAGGATATCCTTTCTTGTAGCTCTCCATAAATCTTCATTGTTGCTGACAATCCTATCAAATGATACATTCTCGGTAAGGCCAAAAGTAGGCACTCTTTGCAAACAACTCTGAACCGATCGATGTAGTTGAATCAAAAAAAAATTCCTATCACCATTCGCCAATGCATTATTATTGTTGCAAAGTTTATTTTCCTTATTTATATAAATAAATTTTTTGGAAAAAATTTATACATGCAAATTTATTCCTTTGAGATATGTTAAAATTTAGTTGATGAAAGATTACGATAAAAATATAGAAAGATTATAATTTTTGAAACAATAAATTAAACAACAAAAGGCTTAACAAATATTATTGTAAACTGTCTGTTTGAGATTTTTTTGCCAACGTATTCTTTTAAGCAAAACATCGAATCAGAAATTGAATTCTTGGATAGCTTTCGTATACTAATTAGCTAGGCTTTGTGAGCATGAAATTGAATTCTTGGATAGCTTTCGTATACTAATTAGCTAGGCTTTGTGAGCATGAAATTGAAACTTTTTAATATGAGATAATAGATGTAGGTTTAAAACTATAATGGCATTGTGCATCTTCTACGAGGGATTTCAATTTCAATTTGATTTTGATTTTGATTTTGATTTTGTTTTTGATTTTGTTTTTTCAATTTTTCCACAATGTGACTCCAACGGTATATTTTCACTTTTCAAAACTTGTTGCTGTGGTAAATATTTTGCAAAATAGGGACGTTCCTTCAAAATTATATCAAAATTGCATAACTTATTGCTACAACAACATCGATCGCCACCATGCAGTGTTCTGAAATAAGAAATGTTGCTAATATATGAATTTTGATTTATTTGAAAATTGCCAATTACCGCCAAATCATATTTTTTGTAACTTTAATTGTTTCATGGAAAAGATTAAAATTTAATTAATCATTGATAAGATATATTCACATTATGACGACATTTTTGCCGATACATTAATTAGTGCGGTTGAAAGTGGAGAATATTTCATGAATTAATATATTCTAAACCTAAATAATCAGGAAAGACACTTAATTCCTATATAAATATGCATCATTTATTCATTCATTTATCTGATTGGTTTATATATCAGTTATCAGTAGATGAATGATAAGTATATTAAAGTGATTATTAATGTGAGATAGTTGTATAATATGCTAACGCTTGACATCCATTACTGAATGCATAATCGGATTCATAAATACAAGCAAAAGAATCATCGCATTGTCCATTGAACCAAGTGTAATAAGCAAGACGATAAAACTGTAAATTAGCATACTTCCTATAATTTTACACTACAAGTCACATAATTTTTTCATACTGCTAAATTTGATGAATATTTTATGCACTGAACAGTCTAAATGTTGCAGGCAGCTGCTAATCAAAAAATTCAAAGAGCTGAAATGTTGCTAACAAAAAAGCAAATATTGAGTTTAATGTTGATTTTATGAATCAAAATTCTAAATTAAATTTTTTCGCTTTCTATATTCTACTTCATATTCCAAAGGCTGTTGGAAGACGAAGATTTAATATCTAACTTCTTCAAATGATTCTTTTTAATTTCAATCTCTTTAATTATTTCAACATCATTTTCTGTCATGAATGAATTTCATGCAAATGTGAAGAATTTTGCTAACTTCCACAAAGCAATGTTGTACATTCCGATTGCATGTAACTACTGTTGGAAGCTCTATGAACTGAAATGATCCATTTTCTTTGAATTCTCCGAAAAACCTGTACAATTTTTAATATTTCAAATGTTGTCCATTTGTTATCAGTATAAAGATCATTTAACAAATATATAAAGAATAACCAACTCAAAAATTATAGATATACCATGCTAACAAAATATTTTAGCTGATAAAAAGTACCCATATATTCCGACATTTTTACAGTATTCTCAAAATTAAATATTAGAGTGTAAATTTATTGCACTCAAGACAAACTGCACATATGAATCCTACAACGTCTAAGCAATTGTAGTGAAATCCAAAGAAAACCTACGAATAACAAGTTGTGTTGGATTTCATACCAGCACTTGTCATTTCGTCTGTTTTTCTGTTCAATTTTAAATTATCACAAATTGCAGGGATGAAAACGAAGAAGAAGCATTTGAATGACAACCACTCTGATTGCATTGACAGTTTAAATGTAAACCGAAAAAAATGCTTAATGCTTAAATATATTACGTAAACTGCTATTGTAATTCATTATTCATTAACTCATCTGTTATTTACGTAAATTACTATGATAATTCATTATTCATTAACTCATCTGTTATTTACGTAAATTACTGTTGTAATTTATTATTCATTAACTCATCTGTTATTTACATAAATTACTATGATAATACATTATTCATTAACTCATCTGTTACATGCAGAATCATTAACTCATCTGTTACATGCAGAATATTTGAAATTGTTCGCAATTTTCAGATGAAGAAAATTACACATAGTGGAAATATTTAGTGAAATCTATTCGTTTGTCCTTTAATGGATCTTGGATATAATGCAAAAGAAATTGATAATAAATGTGCTATTTTTAGAAGCATTTTTAGAAGCAATGTAGTGATAATTCATCGATACAACAGCAATTGCAACAAATTCTAATCTTCAACATCATTGTAATTATATCATAATTGTATCATTCCTCTTCTCTTCTATCCATATTTCCTTTGCATTTTTTCATGGATTAAATATGAATGAGTTTTGGTGTATATTTCACAGAGAACTGTAAGAGTTAAATAATTCAACGATACTTTTGAAATTAATCATATTTTTAGTAGATTTTTTTGTATGACAAATCTTTTCTCATTTTTCATATTTCGATTTGCTGTATTTTCATTTCTTCTTTTACTCATTCTTATTCATTCAAAAAGAAAATGTTAGAATTGTTGAATATCCAAATATTCTTCACATTTAAAAACAGATTATTTATATATCTTAAAATATATCAAATGATATATCAAATGATTATTTAAAATTGAGAATTGAAGATAGAGCAAATCTTCACCGACCTAATAATATGATTGAGTTTTTAAGTATTACTATCAATTGTAAAATTGCAAAATGCAATCAGTGTACCTGATAAGTACAAATACGGAATGAGCAAACAGTTACAGTTTCACTTCTTTTTTTTTGCTAATTTTTAAGTGTAATTAGTTTTGAATGCAGTTGCGAAGTGCAACTAGTATACCTGGATGGATCAATACTAAACAAGTTAGTGTGCCGAAAATCAATAAATAATGAAGATATAATTATAAATTAATAATTTTAGCAGAGAATATTGCATTTAGGAATTATTGCCAACGGTGTATTTGTGCACGACAAATAGTCATTGTTCATTGCTACCACCTGATAAGCCCTTATAATTATTTTTGGATTTATTATCCTTTAGAATCATTTTAAAATCCTTTGATGCAAATAATTTATAAACCTTAAATATCTTTTCAAAGATTACAATTTGGCTAATAATATCTTTAAAAAGACTAACCTGTAATCAATGAAATTAGTTAATGTATAATTCTTCCAACTCTTTCGTTTTTCTTTCAAAATTAAATTTCAAATCCAGTGAATGGAATTCAGTAAATTTCCTTTAAAATAACCGAGATCAATGTTGTATGAAATGAAATGTGTTTTTCTTTTTTCTGTCGTAAGTTATTGATATACAATTTTAGGTCTATAGAAAACTAAGTGCATTTAAATATTCCTTACCGAATTGAAACTACTTAAAATATTCCTATAGAATATAATTAGTTGATGTAATTTGTGTTTTATTATTTCATTAAGCCAAATCTATTCCATTAAAGCTGCTATTTGATTTGTCAATTCAATCTTAACCCAAATAAATGATTTAAAAAATGATTCAATTTCCTTAAACGATTATTCGTATATCTTCGCAAACTGAATTACTAAATCAAATTAAATCTATTTTATTCAACGATAAAAGCTTGCACTTAACTTTTACACTTAACATGCACTTAACTTTTACATTACATGCACTTAACTTTTACATTACATGCACTTAATATATTCAAAAAACACTGATATAATTTCTTATTTTATCAGTGTGATAAAATAAGAAATTATGCCACAAAAATTAAAGCATTAATTATCCTTGCAAGCTGACAATAACTTGAATGAAAAAAAAATGGTGTTAAAAAATTTTTTGCTCAAGATACACGTGGAAATTTCATTTCTTTTTGAAATTAATTGCTTATCATCACGATGATCAGCAATTAATCACGATTCTAAATGATAACAATCACGATATTATTAACATATCATTACACGTCAAGCGTTTTTGGCTATTTTCAAATTATCATTTATTATAAATCCAGTTTACAGTTATTTCAAATTTACTAATTCATTGATTAAGGTGGCAATAGTTCTTGGATGTTCATTTTTAATGATATTTATTTTAATTATGATCCATATTTACATACCTAAATGATTGAAATAATACGGAGGAAGAGCATTTATAATTTTTAAAAAGGATTATATGAATGTGATACTAAATCAAAAGTTGATCGTCTATAGCAGAATGTAATATCAGACATGATAACAAGAGATAAAAGATCAATTGCCTTTGATAAATACATATTACTACAAGAAAATAAAAATACCACTCTTTCTAACTAATTGTAAATATTCCGTTTTGTTAGTTTTTCTCTTATCACTTCTTCTCACAATTTTTTCTCACAAAACTTTTTAGTTTCCACTCAAAATATTTCCCTAATTAATTAATTAATTCATTCATTCATATGAAATATCAGCGCATTACATTTGTTTTAATCAATCTATTATCCTCTTCTAATACTCATTCATTATTTAGTGAGTTTGATATTTTTCGTTATCTGTCAATTATTGGCCATTAAAAAGGCGCTGATATGTTTCTTTTTCCTATTTCTGAGTCATCTTTTTAGTATATTCAACGTCGGTAAGATTAAGCATTTTCAGTCCTTCAGAAGAAAATTCACAAAAATTATCTTATATTTTCCGAATTTAAAAAATTTAAATTTAAAAAAAGTCAACACGAATTTTGAAATTTTCTTCGTAGTAAGTAGTTCAATGGAAAAGTAATCAAACAAACTAGCAATTTTTGCAATCCCATTTGGGAAAGTTTTTCAGCGTATTGCAAAAACATAAACATTGAGAGTAAGCCTTTATTGATTTTTCTTACGACAGCCGATTTGAATTGCACAAGCCATGCGAGTCATTTAATAATGAATTGGTTAGCACAAGTCATCCAATATATCAAAGAGTATATTAACTTTATCACTTGCTACATTTTATTTCAACATTACAATTATTTTGCAATTTCTAATTTATTTATCACTCATCAACACCATCACTATTATTTATATTATTAACAAAAAAATCAGTCATTTTCTTTAATCATATCAAAAACTAATTAATCCTAACCAAATTTTATTCCGTAAACATTTCCGGAATTACGAATTGAACAGTTATTCTTATTACTTTATTTTCTCGTAACATAAACCTTTGTTTTTTCCTTGTTAAATGAAATACTCTTTAAATTCATTCGAGAATGTGAAGTTATGAATTCGTAGAAAATATCGTAGAAATTCTATGAATGAACGTTGGTAGGCCTATCGTAGAATATCCCACTAAAAACATTCATTCTCAATGATTTCTCACACACACTCATTTTAATACTAAGAGTATTAAAATTTCAATGCAATTTAAAATCATCTAAGGCTATTTTTTTCTTAATAAGCTATTTGTCTTATATCAAATATGATTCGATTTACTTTAGTATCTGTTCTGAGGTTAGATTTTGATCTGATAGTTTAGTGAACAACAAATTAAGAAAATACTCTGAAATTTCTTACTACCAATAGCTATCAATAGATGCAGAGATGAATTGATTATTATGAATCAGAAAATTTTTTCCCAAGATGCATAATCTTTTTACCGCTGTAAAGAAATTCCTGCATTTAGTTCTCTTTTGACAATTGCCACAGTTTGATCTGCCGTTAACTTCTTCCCCACTTATGAGATGTACCTTATTTGCATATTTATCGGCACTTACTAGAAAAGATCCAGAAAATACTATAAAGGCTTCTGCTTCTTGAAAACAATCTTTTGATAATTAGAATTACAGGAATTCTTTTATGACACTTTAAAACAATCTTTTTGAAAATTAGAATTATAGGAATTAATTTTAATTTTAGGAATTTTAGGAATTTAGCAGAATTAGGAAAATTAATCAGCAAAATGTCATAAAACTATCTTCATTATTGTCTTAAATGTTTGACTTTCTCACAGGCTAAAACTAATTACTTAATGCAATTACAAGCTTCGATACGATAAAACATTATTATTCCAAAAGAAATTTTCATCTATTTAAATTCAATCTTTATTTTTCCATTGGAAAAAGTATGATTATCGCATTCCACTTCCCTTTTCAAATTTCGAACATTCATTCTCTCTGTACAGAGAGTTTGGTAAGGTTGTTTTTAAAATTTTCTAAAATTTCCCGTCTAAGTCGAATATGAGTCATATTTGCAGATTATCCACAACATATTTATTCACTAAAATGCCATATCACATGAAATTCTTGTAAACAACAGTAGAATATAAAAGGGAATTTGAGGAATAAGTGCAGCTTCTAAATTGTTTATTTGGTTTTTCTTTAATGAGAATTTCAAATTCGTTGGATTCATGCCAAGTTTTATAATTTTTTTTTTTGTAGAAATTTTCGCTAAAATTTTTTTTTGATAGATTTTAATTAGCTTGCAATTGTAATTGCAAGCTAATTAAAATAATTCTCTGAAAATCTTCAAAGGGGTGGCACATTTCATCGGTTTTTGAAATCTCTTAATTTCAGTAATTCCGTTTTCTTTTGTTTTTTTCATTTTCTGTAAGCCTTCTCTTCCTGAATATTAAATTCTGGCTTAAACTCGTTTATAGCTTTTGTAAAATTTTTGAAATTTAAAATTTTTTTTTTGCAAGATTAGCCGGAATAATTTGAATTTTATGATAATTAATTGCCAATTAACATGCAAAACAAATTTAGAGCTGCTAAGAGCTGCTAAGATTTAATTACTAATAATAGAGTTAATTGCTAATAAAAATTTGATCATAAAGTTTGTAATTAAGTTATTTTTGATTTTTATTTGAATGCTATAACAATTCTGTACCAACGAGAAATTCTTCGTATCACCCGATAAATCATTTTCATCTTTTTCCCTTGTATCCTCTTGCTGTTACAACTATCATTTCAATCATTAGAATATTTCACCCTTATTCAATCAAATAATTATCAAGTTAGTCAATGCAGGCTATAAATTCATATTTTTATTTTCATATTCAAGAAATCCTTCACACTCAATAATTAAAGTAATTATTATTATTACTTGATCTAATGGCTAAATATACAACATCATATCAAACATATGTCCATAAAAGGATGTTTGGAAAATCTTTGCACTTTAAAACTTCAGGGAAAAATATTTTCATCATTTTGAAATGTTACACTTTTAATTTTTTCCCATAATGTTGTTTAAAAATGCTTACTTATGGATGAAAATATGCTGTCAACTTGTAATTAAACATTCTTACATCACTGACGTATAAATAATGTTATTTTTAAAGAGTCAAATATCCTGAATTTCTCTGCAACGTTGAAATCTTTTTTTTTTTCATTCATCTCTTCTCATATTTATCGCCCTCTTGACAACTTCTATTTCTTCCGCCTTCTTATTTCTTCCCATGTATCAAGCGTAAAAATGTATCTTGTATTCTGTGTTTAAAAATCGATCTTGAACCTCTATCTATATGCTTTTAAATATAAATATTGAAAATAGCTCAAAAGTATTATCAACCTGTATGTAAACCATTTTCATAATATCACTCTTTCTTTAGGCCTTAATTTGTTGATCTGAACTATTATTTTTTTTTAAATCAAACATTTGCATTAATATGAAATAACTCTGAAAATTGGTTAATTCAAAACTTGTTCGGATGAATTTGATTTAGTTTCCCATTGTCATAATTGATTTTTGCAATGATCATTAAAGGTAAATAATTCTGTTTGTCAAATATTCCCGCATTACAATACTTCGGATATTTAAAAGCTTCGACAAACAACAAATATTTTATTAAATTATCGATGCAACTAAGAAATAAACATCGATTGCTAGCACTATTTCCAGTTTGATTAATCTTTATAACAAATTTCAAAGATGCTTTGTAAACCAAATAATTGCATTGTATTGTTGATAAATGTCATTATTGTAATATTTATATCATAATATACTTTGAATATTAATTAACAGTTTAGATTTACTATCCGTACTATTTGAATATTACACTGATAGAGTTTTATAGGTACTTGTTCAGTATTTCCAATTTTATATTTCAATTCATTGTTTTCTTAAAGGTGAAACTATAGCACGGTGAAATATTGCATATCTGCCTTA
The DNA here is from genome assembly GCA_916381525.1 of Cercopithifilaria johnstoni. Lineage (NCBI taxonomy): Eukaryota > Metazoa > Nematoda > Chromadorea > Rhabditida > Onchocercidae > Cercopithifilaria > Cercopithifilaria johnstoni. The sequence continues at coordinate 14,761 of CAKAEH010001033.1, forward strand.
CACTAATCAGTCCTTTTAACAAGCATAAGTATTGATAATATCAGTAATGTAGTATGTTGAAAATTTTTTTAGCTATAACTCTTACAGTACTATTTCAAGTTAAGGGATTTTACCATGAAATAAATTTATTCATATTATTTCAGATTTTAGATCATTTCCTAAAAACATGTTCTATACGAAAAAATTGTCTTACATAAATTGTTTCATCATAGATGCTCAATAGAATACTTCAAATGTTTAAGTAAACAAAAACGGCTGTCTTTTAACGTTTCATCACGATTCAATTGATAATTTCGTATGAACTTTATTTGCTACCAGTCATTTATTCTAGTTTCTATTACCCTGAAATGATCAAAGAATTTTTTTGAACGAAGGAGATTTCGAATAAATTAGTTTAAGTTCTTATTGCTAATAAATTAACATTTAGAATTTTGATCAAATTTTGATTAATGTAATTAACGATAAAGTTTTGTCTCTCTTCAAATTACAGAATTATCATTTATGATAATCATTCTATTCCATGACATCTGTACTCCTCATCCTCTTGCAATTCTCAAATATTAAATGGTTTAGAAAATAAAGGACGAGAAAAGGACTAAATTTCAGAAGTCCTTATAAATATTGTCCTTAGAAAACAGATTAAACTTTGTGTACAACATTATATAATATTTCGACAAAATTTTTTTAACATTTAGTATTCTATATATATATATATATATATATGATGCATATTTCAGGCAATGATAGTTGGTTTATTCTCAGGACCAGTTCAAATATTGTCCTTATATTTTATATTGGTAGCATTAGCCTACATAGAAAGTGATGGTTTTCGACAACAAGCGCCATTCTTAGTTTCACTACCATATTTGATTCTTGCCCTTTGCACTATGAATCTTACGATGCCAGAAAAGAAGCGTTACCTTACTACAGTTTGGCTTTTGTTGGCTGGTATGTACTTGCGATTTCTTTTATGTTAAACATTCCCTTATAAAATACAAAAGAAAAGAAGAAATTGATTATCAAATAGTAGAATGATGTTTTGAAAGCATTGTGGTATGAATAGGGTAATATCAAATATGCCCTAATGAAATATACCTGTCAGTAAATATTATAAGTAAATATTACCTGATTGTCAATAAATATTACCTGGCTAAAGTAAATATTCAGTAAATATTACCTGACTTTTAATATATATAAAGAGGGAATACTGATGTAACATTAGATATATTGAGTAACTAAAATTTATTTTTTAAAGGAATTAAGTAAAACTAAAGAAGCAAATTTTGATTTTTAATTAAGCAACCGTTTTTTAATTATATAACTATAACTGTTACGCATTCGTTCATATTAAGCAGCTTATTTATTTCTGTGTTATTAGAATGATTACTAATGCAAAAATTATTCTTTCAGCGATATCATCTTATTTTGTGCCCACAAAACGAAGTATCTCTCAATTGACTTCACTTATTAAGTCATTTGGTAAAACAATATATTTACTGACATTCATAGATTGCGTGAAGCGAGTATGGAATAATTTTGCTATTTTATTGGTCTTTTATTATGCTTTCCTTATTTTCTACTGCGTTGCCGATCTTTACTATTCGATTCCTGTATATGTCACTTTTGCTTTATTGTATTTAGCTCTAAATTGTATTACGGTTGGAGCAGCAAGTGCTGTTTATAAATTCGGATCTAAGAGTAGAACGTATTCAAATCATGTAAGTTTTCGCTTATGGATAAATTTGAAATAATAAAATATTATTGGCATCGGAATTTAAAACTATGCAACATTGTAAAAATATATAAGATAAAAAGAAAAAAAGAAATACCTGTAATATATACAGCTAAAGTATTTAGTTTAAGTTGAAATACTGAATTAACTTTGTGATACTAATTTTTTCAGGCAGCTTTGATACGTTTTATTGGCACACTATTTTCGCTACTATGTTCATCGTTCATTTTGATAAATGAATTTGCTAACCGAATACATGGTTTTAAACGTTATATTATATTGTTGGAATATATCGCTCATTCATTCATGTTTCTTGCCAATGAAATGGCTTTCTGATAACCACCGAAGTTGGTAATGAATTATTATCATTCTTCTCAATTAATAATCCTTACTAATCACTTTACTCAAATTGGAAAGCTTTTCAAAAATTTGATTGAAAATTTAAAGCATATTAAATAAATATTGATTAGCATTATGTCATTTGAAAATAATATATTAATTACACAGTTCTAATATATAATTTAATGCAAAGTAGATATTGTTTTAAGGATAAGTCAATTTGGGAACTTCTATTTGCGATATTTCCGTTATACGAAATAATGAAGGACTTAAGCATATCCAGAAGACATTTTTGAATTTTGATGAACAAAAATCAACTGATTATAGGCCGATTTGAACCAGTGGAAGAGTTTTATTGCTAACATTTTAAACATCATTTCAAAAAACAATTTGTTGAATTATCAAAAAAATTATAATAATTAAATTTTCTATTCGACTATACTCATTTGTTGTTTTCTTTTTAATTTCTAAAAAAGATCAAATGAAATAAAATTGAATTAGTTCATTTCTTTTTGCTTCTCATTTCATAATTAATATTAATCATAATTAATATATATATATTACAAATATTTTCTATCATTTCTTTTCCTTTTTTACTGGTATCTTTTTAACGAATCAATCGTTTTTTCTGCGTTCAATCTTTTAAGGAGCTTTGTTTTTATGGGAAAAGAATTATCTTCCTCATATTTATTTTAATTTTTATTAATTTTCAATTTCTCAAGAAAACCTAAAATTGACCTAAATTTTTTATCTTAACTAATTAAATTCTATAAACCAAATATTTATTCTAATGATTTTAGGATCGAATTTTTTCATCTTAAGAAATTGAAAAGAAAAATGAAATCAATAAAACATTCTTCAGTGTAGTATATTTTTGTGAACATTTGAAAATATTTCCTACTGCATTATGAATTATTCATTGCTAAATGTAATATGTGCGAGTTGAGTTAGCATAATTGCAGTTTTATCACCTGCTATGTTTATTTATTCTTCCTGAATTACACAAATGATAACGACAAATATCATTTCCAAAAAATGCATTATTTTAGAATTCCGTTTTCTTAATGATGTAAGTTGAAAAAAAGAATTCTTTAAATATGCAAAAGAAAACTTCAGCTTTTTTTAACTTTTAATCATGCGGTAAATTTCAATTCTTGCAACATTCCGATTCACAACAGAAATCAAATGCTCGATCTAAAATGATGAAATTTTCTGCTTGACCTTATATCACCATTAGATATTTCAAAGGTATTATTAAATTGTTTTTATACTTACAGAATTAGAAAACGTAATAGTCCAAATTTACACCACAATTTTAAATCTTAATAAACGATTTTAAACTTAAGTGATTATTGCAAAAGCATTCTAATAAAACACTATTTTTTTTTTGTTGAGATTAATTTAATATAAAATGAAATGTAATTTAAAATTGTTGCTATCATGCATCAGTGAGCAAGCATGCATGCATGCATGCATGCACTAAAAGTTATAATTATTGCAATCTATCACGAATTTCTTAGCTTAAAAAACTTGTTAGTAACAAAAGTTTTTTCTATCTTCTCAGGTAAAAAGAAATTAGAATTGATAAATGAAATTTGCTTGCAATATTTGATTTAAATGAGAATGACAAAAAGAATATGACTGATAGCTGTTGCATTGATAACGGCTATTGTTAGATTTTCGATTATCTGATTTCACTCAAATTTTCTTCGAGAACTTAAAATTAATGCAAGAAATTACCAGACAAAAATATTCATATTAATTGGTGATTGAAAAATTGATAATTCAAAAGAACAAAGGATGGATACGGAAGATGGAATAGTATGGGTGAAATAAGGGATTACTTTGTTTTGCAAAATGATGGATTAAAAGGCTTTTGAAGGATCGTTAAATGAGAGAAGCCTATTTTTTCAACTAGATTTTGCCTAAATTATGTTGAAATTATTAATTTGAAAAATAAAATATCATAAAATGGGTGCAAATTTACTAAGAATATTCAAACTACAATCGATCTTCTATTGAACCGTTTGATTTTCGTAATTATATCACTATCATAAAATATTCAACAATTTCCCCGAATCCATTTTTTACTTAAATCTAAAAATTCCTCAAGTTTTAAAAAGTTAATTTAATGAAAATTAATTTTGGTACTTTTTTTATTATTCATGATAATATAGAATACTTCTTTATTAACCATGATAATACAGAAAGTAAATTTCAATTGCTTTCCGTTTTCTTTAACATAATTCTTATTCTATTCTTTATGTTAAAAATTTCCAACATATTTTCTTGCTGCATTTTTGCTGTAAATTTGTGATAATATAATAAATTCTTTATCTCAAAACTTTCCTCTCTTCACTTTTAATTGTAATTTTTCAACAGATTTCATCCTAAAAATGTTGAAAGTTGAAAAGATCCAATGCATTTCACAAACACAATATTTGGAAAGAAACATTTAGGAATAATTTGTTATTATTTTTAATTTAATTCAATTCTATTCGAATATATGATAAATGATTTTAGCCTTACAAATGAATGATGATACATTTTACATATTATTTGAAGCAAAAGCATTTTACTGTGATAATATCTTCATATTAATTAATTTATCATAGTTTTAATTTTGACTTCTTAACATAAATTACCTTAAATTACCTACGTATTGTGACAATATATAAAACTTTTATCCTATTTATATATATATATATAAATTGTAACATTTTCGATATTCTCCACTGGAACAATCGTTAAGGTTCTCGTTGACTTATCGATGTTGGTGACTGTCCAATCTGAATAAATAATATTTAAAGTATTTTTTCCTATTTACAGAAATAGAGAATGAGTATTTACAACATTGCAATATAAATGATGGTGACGATGCTTCTTCATCTGTGCAACAGTTCATTCTGTATAGAATAAATTATTAATTTCGAAATTATTCCAACATGTATTTTATCGGTAATATATGATAGTATAAAATTGAAAAGATGTAATTTGTGCAAAGGAAATAATAACAATTTGAGAAATGGACAAGTGATGAAAATGTCATAGTTCAAGTGATTATTATATTTGATTATTATTTCACCTTAGGAACATCTTCAGCAGAAATAATTTTTATTGGCAATTTCAGCATTTCTGGTGACTTTTGCGAATTTATTTTAAATACTTCTTTAGGTTCCAAATCATTTGGCTCACAAATGAGATAATGAAATACTAATTTATCAGATTTTGCTGGACCTGTAAACAGTAACAGAAATATTTATATAACAATAATTTTACGATTGTTTTTCCTTTTCAATTCCGAACTAAAATTAATATCATAAAAATATGATTTGTTGAGAATTATTTACGATTGAAAGAATCTTATTTTGAATTTTTGTCGTAATTTTGTAGATCGTAGGAAAGTTTAAATAGAAAAGTATTTACAATATATTCCAGTACAAATATTATAGGATAAAACTGTAACATAAATGATTATACCTGCTTTTTTGACATTAAATTTTCTTCTTTTTATTATATAACTCTAATACTACAGTGTGCTGTGAAAATTTAGTTTGAGTTTCAGGAGTTAATAAATTTGAATACCAGGTAGCCTTGTTATCACGAGATTACCACATGAACCAGGCTCTATGAACATGTAAACTGGGCTTACTCTAAACAAGCTATTATCGCTACAACGTACCTGAAATTATATATTTAAGGCCATTGTTAAATCCCATTACGATCAATCATTATATCCTCAGCACGATATAACGCTTGATGATACAGTAATTAACTTGGAAAGCCAAGCAGGCATTTCGTATTATTATCTCTCTAATGATATGTCAACAAAATTAATAAGTGTTTAAATATCTTCTAGTATATTCTAAACTTAAAATCATTTATCGCTTGTGGAAATGCTCAAAATTATCGATGCTCTTCTTCTTTATTCCATCTCTACTTTTTTAAGGCCTATTTTTGGAATAGATAAATGCAATGAATCCCACTTTAACAGCAAGTCGTTTGTCACTTATATTGACAAGCATATGTTCTGATCTGCCACCATTCGGAAGAAAAATTGCCGCTTCCGGATCTATGGATAACGCTGGTTCTGCTTTTTGTGCCGTCGTAGTTGTCATATCTTATTTTCCTCTTCTGTTTGATAAAATGCAATAATAAAATTTTTAAAAGAAATCAATTGATTTTGATGCAAATCAAAATTTAGCATGATAATTGTAGCTAACTGCAAGCTAACTGCAATCATTCCTCAATGCTTTAATCATAACTATGAATTTATCATATTTAATCCTGCAAATTTATCAATTAAAACTCTATCAAAAATCACAATTCTCCCTTATTTGTGACAATTATGAGCAACTTTCGATAAATTCTAGAGAAATACGAACATAACATAACATATAATTCACTCATATTCCTCATTTATATAATCAGATATGACTAAAGTCTTCAAATTCTTCTTTAGCGTTGTTAGCCCCAAATTTTCTACAATGCCGAAAATGAAAACTTACTGCAACAGATACTTGTGACTTTAGTCCTCCCTTCCTACCGTTTGGAAAAAGACCACTTGTCAAATTATAGAAATATAAATGATAATAATTCAGTATGAATTTCCCAATTTAAATACTGTGCACTTTATAAGTATCGCGAAAGTACAGCAATTAATTTCTTTTTTTGTTTTAGTAGACATTTGAAAGATATAATTTAATTCTCGACAAATTCAATGTCCAATCTCTCAATCATTTACATATTCTTGATTTCTTTTTCTTATTCCTCGAACATTTAATTTTTGCAATTATTGCTTTTGGTTTAACGATCATGAGATTTAGAGGAATTTATTACTTTAATGCATAAATTTGCATAGCTGATTATATTGAACTTTTATTCCTACAAAGTGTAACTGAATGAATTATTGCTTGAATACTTTAACATGTATCCTCTTTGTTCTGCTACACTTTCTTCCTTCTTTATTTCATCTACTTCTAATTCCTTCCTAAAATCTCTTAAGTTATCAAAATTGACCTCAAGATTTTTTATTTCACTGTTACATAATTTTTTTGCTACAGTATTTTTGATTTTATTAACTTTCGACTGCTTTTCTGATTTTACTGCAACTATGCTTATAAATGAAATGCTCTTTTAATTAACTGTTTTTATTTAATGATGAATGCTATTATAAGAATTAAATTTTGCAATTGATTTTAATTTCATCAATTTATGGATTAACAAGCACTTTCATCTTTCTTACTGTTAAATTTGAAGGATTTCATTTGGGTAAATACAATAGGTTTAAATGAATATCCATGACCACTATAGAATTTGCTTTGAAATTCAATCCTGAAATAAAATCTTTTAAGAAAAGATGCATATAAAATAATTAAATTCTCATTAGAGGAATTCTACAAATAGGAAATTTATAAGTTGTTGAACTTATGAAGTTGTTGAAAATTTATAAGTTATAAGTTGTTTATTTAAGTGATACCAATGTAATCGTAACGCATGTAAAAAAGTAGAAAGTCCTTCCATCAATATTAATATAGCAAATGTAAGCATTCCGTAGATCCACGAGATGAGATACAATATTGGACCACTTGACCAAGCGTTAAATGAAAAAGCATTACTAAGTACCATTGACCACAGAACTTCAGAAAGCTCTAAAATTATAAATGGCACAAAAAATTTGTCATTTTCATCAATTCGCTGAATCTTCCAGTTAAGATTGAATTAACATTATTTTTTTTGCCAGACTCAAAGTGATTTTAAAATTGAGTAAAAATGAATTTTAAAATACATACGTGCATGAGCGAGAGAAAGTGCCCAAAGGCGAAGGTAAGAAGCGGTATGTGATATGCAACCTAATGTAAATTCAATCGTATGAATTGCTTGGTACATCATAACATTCGTAAAATCGAGCTATAATCATGAGAATTTGAAAGAAAATAAATGATTTGAAATGAATTAGATTGAACTTTAACATACTATAAAAATATGAATCAGCCTGATATAGTAATTAAATGAAAAAAATGATATTTTCTTTGTTTTATATTCTAAAATGTGGATATAAATTGGTTCACCACAGAAATAAAAATATGCGCTGATAATGCAAATAAGTAAGATGAACAAACTTTCACCTTCTCCTTATCAATATTTGCAACTTCTTCGTCTCCAATTTTCCGCATTTTAAATTTTAGATAAATAGGTTTCGCTAAAAGCATTACTGGTACGCAAAGTAATGCTAATATCAGAAGACCTTTCTCAACTGCACCCTATAATCTGAATTTTTTGATTTTCTTTCTTTTGAAGGGTAGATTTTCTTTTGAAGGTTCTTTTGAAGGGTACTTTTATGTACAGCATTAAATTCTAGTGGTAAAGATAATCGATAATTAAATATGAATACTTTCTGCATTAAAACATTGAAATGTTTTCAACGCAATGAAACTGCATCATTAAATTTTTTTTGCAGCTTATATTCTTCAATTTCAATTATTGTATGTTCTTTCTTCATCTTATGCATTCGACTGGCTGAAAAGCTAAGAAATTCAAGAACCATCGCATTATTTATCTGTGATTTACACATATATCACTGTGATAACTTTATTACCTGATATGGATACCATTCCTGTAAATAACAATGTTCTAATTCGGTAGATGAGGTATGATTCCAGAAACCTTGCTTACGTGGTTTCAACATGCACATATTGATTAATCCGATCAGAAGTGATGGAGCACAATGTGATCCTGGATAAAAAAAGCCGAAAATAACATCTGATTTGGTGCCGAACATGAGCCACTTAATTATCATCTAAATTAAAAAAGGATCATAACATCATAATGTCTGTTAATCTAGCACATAAATTCTATATTTAAGGTATTTTTAAAAGAAATTTTACAAAAAGAACTAATGAAAATCTCTCGACAAAGGCTAAATAACAAATAAGTTGACATGAAATAAAGAACATAAAAAAAGATATTCTTAAACTTTTTTAAAATACATCTTCAATGAAAATATAAATTTGACCTGAATACAGAGATAAATCAATATAGAAGATAGAAATAAAATCTGTGGTATAAATGTAAAGCAAATATCGATCGTTGATCGAAAATTCCTACAAATATGCAATAAGAATTTCCATCATTAAAATTTTAAATTTAATTTGAATACTTTTCAATCGCTGCAATTAATTCTTTTTTAGAAAAAAAATCACTCAATTTTTTGCAAAAATGAATTTAAAATTTTAGTAAAATTAAAAATTAATTTTCTGCTAAAGTCCAAATTGGATCCAAACCAAAATAACAGGTTAAAAATGTAAAACAAACAAGAAATTAATAAGACTTAGGATAACACCAAATGTCATTTGTGTGATACCAAAAATAATGGATATTTTCATTTTCATTGAATTTGTAAATGTTAGTCGATTTTCTGCTAAATTCCAAATTGGATCCAAACCAAAAACATATGGACCCTATAAAATCTTTTATAAATTTCTCTCGGATAATTATTAGTAAAATAAAATCTATTCAAAAATATAGAAGTTTAAATTGCAAATGAAAAAATTTAAAAATTGATGAAAATTTAATTTTCTTATAAACAATGAAAATTTACTTTATCTCTGTCGTATGCATATTGTGGCGGTAATGTTAAATCAATGTGCGCAGTCTGCTCATTTTGTGTTAGATTGAACAAGCTGGCACTTAATGCATTGTTAATTCATAAATAAGCATACAAAGCGACAGTAAAAAAATCAAAAAAGTATTTGAATGAATGAAAGTTGTGATAAATTTAAAACTTTTACAGAGCATGTAATACATACATAGTGAGGAGAGTTGTTGATAATTTTTAATAACAAAAAACAAATAGAAATTTGGATTTATTAAATAATTACTCATAGGGATTGCGCCAGCTGCTTCCAAACAAATTTATTGAACGTGAATAGAAATCATTATAAATGAAGCCGGTATAAATTGAGAAAAGTCCCATTAAAAGAATGATATAACGTCCACGATAGAATGTTCCCATTATCTGTAATAATCCAAAAAGTTAAATCATTTTTGAAATGAATAAAAAAAAAATTTTTTGCATAAAACATAATTTATATAAATTTTTAATTTGCAATATGAAATTTTTTAATTCATTTAAATTTGATTATTAAAATTAAACCAAATAATTAATTACTTTTCAAACTAAAACTAATGATGTATGGTATGTAAATGTAATTCAGAATTTAAGAATATATATATATATATATATTAACTTCATCATCGTCACCATAATATATCATAATATACATAATATATAATTATATTAACAAATATAATTTAACAAATAATAACAAATTAACAAATATAACAAACAAATATAATCATAATATATAATTATATTAACAAACTTCATCATTGGCTTCAATTTTGTTTTCGAGTAGAATAATTATAAGAGCAATAAGAAACATAATTAATCCATGGCCAGCATCACCAAACATTATTGCGAATAAAAATGGAAATGTTATTATTGTCCATGGAGCTAAAAATAAGGAAAAGATTATGAGAGTTTGAAATGAATGAAAAAAATTGGATAAATTAGTATCAAACAAGAAAAGACAAGGATTTGTAATGTTCAATTTATAAAAATAAAGTAAACAACCTGGATTAATTTCACGATATGTTGCTATACCATATGAATTAACAATGCTTTGAAAAACTTTTGTAAATTTATTGACACGAAAATATGTTGGTGGTATTTTCTTCGTATCAATTTCGCACAACACAGACATTCCAACAGAGCTATTCATTGCCTGCAAAAATTTCATTTAATTTATAACATTTATTCAATTTCTGAAATTTTATCATGATTTATCATATTTTATCAAATTTGTTCGAAACTTTTGGAATAAATAAGAAGCAAAAAAAAAAAGAAACATAGCATATACCATGCCAATTTTATTTAAGTTATTTCGAACATTTATTACATCAGCGGTTGGAATCCAGCATTCAGCGATTAAATATCGTTGAGTGATATCAACATTGCACATATTCATCGCTTCAAATACAGTACACATCTTTTGCAACTGAAAATGTAACTTCTAATTTATCACTACAATATGCGCTTATCACTTTGTTTGTCCAAATTTATTTCATTATTTCAATGAAATATTTTCGCCTTCGTTAATATTGTTTTAAAAGGAAGATTTTCTTTTCCGAAATTTTAAATTGAGTTGCAAAATTATTATAGCACTCAAAGATTGTTTTAATAAAATTTCTACCAAATTTACAATTAGTCGAAACTTCCGGAAGATGAAGTATGTGACGAAATGATTTGAAAATATTTAAACAGAATTTGCCATAAATTAGAAGAGCGATTGGCTAATGAATAGTTAATAAAATTTAACCTTAATATCCCATTCATGAACTTTGCAAGCAGTTGCTTGGAGTAATGCATTGCGATATTTTCTTGATTCTTCAATTACCGATTTAAAATCATTGATACGTCGCAATGAATTTGTTACTTCTGACAATCGATCATTTATTGCATGTTTATAATCGTATATTTTCGCTTGATAGCTAGAATTAAATAATTTTTATCTATGTAATTTCTTATTCGAAAATTATACGATAAAAAATACAATACTTTTATAGATACTAACCATTGACACATTTTTCTCACTTGTAATCCAAGTATTGCACTGGAAAAAAATACCAAGAAGATATTTTTCGGTGAAACATTATGCTAAAGCAATTTCAAAATAAAATGCAAGCAATTTTATTTTTTGAATATGAAATTGATTAGAATATGGTTAACAAAGAATTATCGATATTCAAAAGTCTTACTACTTTCCATGATCAATCAATCCTTTATTAGCATCAAAGGAAGAAGTGATTAGGAAGAGTGAAAATACCTGGCATGCTCTAAGTGAAGTTTTTAAAAGACCTACAAGTAAAGGATCTTCGCTGAATTCAATGGTAAAAGTGCGCACAAAAGCATTCCAACCACACGTTCGCCAAAGCAATAGTTCAAATGCCGTCGAATGACGTCGTTCCACAATTCCGGCAATGAAACTGTGATTGAAAATGTTAAAATGTTTGTTATCGAAATTATAAAAAGGAACAAGAACAACAATAACGCAACGATAACTAGAAGGAAGAAGCTAATTTATTCAGTATTGTTCACTTTAAATATACGATCCATTGTATTCCATTGTTGAAAATTTGACAAGAAATAGGAAAAACAAATGGATCAATTGCAAAATCTTAATTTTTTATGCTACAAACATTTTATATCAGACCTGACATCTAAGTTTTCGCCTGAAAAAATACTTGACATTGGACTTGAGATATCACTATCCTTCTTCCCTACCATCACATTAGTTAGCTTGCGACGAATAGCGCCAATACCGGAAGTTGGATGATTTTGATGATCCATTGCCGACATTGAATGCTTAGCTTGATGTCGCTGTCTCTAAATTTGTTGGAAATTTTGTATCTGTTCAACTTTTTGTCTTTGCAAAAAAAAAAACTCAAGAATGTTTTATTAGAAATCTCAAATTAGCTCATTTTACGGCTTTCAAAATTGACAAAAAATTTTTCATTAAAAGAAGATTAAAATTTTTACGTCTACTTAAATACCTACATCTGTGAGAAGTTGTTGCACTTTACTAATGCACTGCATGCGTTCGTTTAGCTGTTCATAATTAACCATCATAATTTTCATATTCTTATTATTTTCTATCAATTGTTCCTCAATCTTTTCAATTTCAGCCTGAAAATTAATCCCAAAAAAGGACAAGCTTGAAGTTTTGAAGTTTTAAAAATTAAAAAATAAATGCACTTAAACTAGAAAAAGTATATCATTTGAAAAAATTTTTAAGACTAATTTTAGTGGAAAAGTTTGAAATTGTTCTATGAGGTAATTTATTTAAAAATACTTCAAGTGTATTCATTTCGGTTGGTAATAGTGCAGGAACAAATCCATTTAGTCGCGGTATTGGGATAGAATCTGCTAGAATTTGATCTTCAATAAACTCTAAATAATCATTATTATCTGAATGCTTGAATGAGTTTATGAAAGTTATTAAATAAAAGATATTGAATAATTTTCAAAACATATTTTGTTTAATGCTTTTAAGATATACTTTATACAATTCAGTAGTATAATTGACAGTCGAATAGGTATAAAAGAATGGATAAATAAATAAATTAGACTGAAAATAATACGATACTTAGTTTTTGTGCCATTAGATCACATCGTTTCAAATCACTTGCAAAACGTTTTTGGAATGAACTGATTTCAGAATTCAACTAAAATGAGGGCAGTTTCCTGAGTCAAAATTACAGATATGAAAATAATCGATTAAATGAATAAAAATTACGGCTAAATTATTTGGTCACTTACACTATTTTAATTAAAACTGTGATATTTCATTTGAAAACTAATTATATAAATAGGATTGTAAGGAAAAAGCCGAGTTTGCAAAGGGAAATTCGACACCGGATAATTGAGATTACAACAGGGAAAGAAACTTACTAGACAAGTTAGAAGCGAGGATAACAAATTCTAGGATAGGGATTGGATAAGATCGGGATGGTAAGAAGTAAAAGAGATTAAGCCTTTAAATGAAGAAAGGTTAGCAAAAGTCGTAGGTTTCGAAAGACTATGCAAATAACTATATTCCTTATTCGAGTATTACTATGGTTTTCGTTTTGACTGTTCAAATTCATTCATTACTAAGTTCACTGATTAATATTCATCTAAATATTCCAAAAAAAAAAAAATGATCAGTTAACCCACATCAATGAAATGTATGATAGCAAGTTCACCAAGTTTCGCAACTTCATCGTATGCCATTTCGGAATGCAGAAATAATTGACAAAGAGACATCAATTCACTACGATATAAGGAACCCATATTGTTTCCAGCTTCACTCTGTATGAAATGTTTACACAAAATCCATAATATTAATGATAGTTAATAAACAAAAAATCTGAGTCACATAGAACCTTCAGAGTATCCTTTTTTATCGATTTCAGCAGATTTCTATTTCAGATTTATCGATATGTTGGGAAAATAATTAATATAATTAATATTTTACTGTGGGAGCGCTTACTCGATTTTCTCTAAACGAAAATAAATTTTAAGTAACCCGAGATACTCGCAACTTCTTGATTGTGACTGAGTGTTGCAACATTAAACCTGTTGACAAAAAAAATAATAAAGACCAGATGAATTCGCCCACCCCAAACACCTTTAGCAGACTCTTATCTGTTTGCCAAATTCTTCAAACTACAAAAAGACATTAACAAACACCCTACTTATAATGAAGTGCTTTTTGATCTTGACATGTTTTGACAAAATGAATGGGCTCAGACTGGTAGCAATACAGTAAAAACAAAATATTTACCCCCCATTAGAATTCTTTTCATACAGTATCGTAACATAATATTCGAATATTCTCTTCATCAGAGCCTGACGCTTATGTCCTGCTACATCTTTTGATTGAAAAACTTTACAGCATGGCGGACATCCACCGTAACCTTCACCTATAGCCTTTGTTACTCTAACTATCGTAAGAGAAATGAAAGCTCATCACAACAATACAAGCCACCCAGATTTTCCAGCGATTTATTGTATTTCCAGTTCCTTTGATTCTCTTATTCCAACTGCGCTTCATGAGTAATAGTTGGCAAAAATTCTTCCCGGGAAGTTCGAAACTTTGAGAGAAGGCTAACCCTGTTCTAGAAACACCAAAAAATCATGCATAACATATGGGATTTTCAGAAATCCACTCCCAAAAAAAAATGCATTTAAAGTTGTTTTTTCTCAAACCAAAATGTGACCTATCAGAGAAACAAGCAATTTTCACTTTTCATTTATTCATTTCTCATTTGTTTTTCCAGTTAGGTATATTCAATAGTTGCCTTTTCGTAATTTTTTTTTTCAAATAACAGTACGCTTATTCAAATGAATTTGAACCCTGAAATGTGTAGTTAATGGTCTGAAAAACAACATCCAATTTACTACATGAACATAAAAAATGAATTCTTTGTTCCAAAGTTAAGCAAGCAATTTATTAACAAATGACATAGTGTTTCTTGAAACATTTAACATGTT
Organism: Cercopithifilaria johnstoni; assembly: GCA_916381525.1. Lineage (NCBI taxonomy): Eukaryota > Metazoa > Nematoda > Chromadorea > Rhabditida > Onchocercidae > Cercopithifilaria > Cercopithifilaria johnstoni. The sequence goes on from CAKAEH010001033.1 coordinate 29,928, forward strand.
TTTCCTGAATTTATTGCGTTTTCCATCAGTGTCAGACAAGACACTAAAACAGGAAAGTACAAAAAGAGATAACTTATCTTCTCCTTTGTATTTAAGATTTAAAGGGAACTCCAGTTTTGTAATGGAGATGACCATTCAATCAATATCTAATATTATTAGAACGTAAAAATAAAGTTCGAAAATTCTGTGCAGTTGTCCTTTACAAAATCTTGGGTAGGAGCAGAATCGAAAATAGAAAAAAATTTTGTAAGGTTTTCTGAAATTAACAATCCTCGCACTCAATTAAAATTGCTCAAAGATAAACACATTACCATAATGAAAAAAATATGGAGCTATCAAAACATTTCTATTTGATTAGATTTTCATCTTCATGATCATAATCATCATATCCCTCGTCTTGCGCCCATTCGTCGCGCATTTCTGTACTCACACTAGCAAAAAGGTAGTCCCATGTCCACGATATTTTCTCATCATTCACTTCTTCTTCTATACACAAAAATCGTGACAGAAGTGACAAATCTACAACGAAATTAGCAATTTTAAATTTCATTTCAACAGAAGGTCCTCCTAAAATCTCTGTCCGTGACCACTATGAGTGATGAGCGTAATCAGGCTTATCAAAGCGAAATTGTTTAGAAACACGACCCATCACTTGCAAATGACTAGACCAAAGAAAAATGAATTTTTCTTGAAATTAAGTTACCTATATCATCCAACTTAGCTAATGAAATATTCTTCGCAGTCATAACACCGAGCTGATACATTGTTGATATCTGATTGAAGGTTACGCTTGGAGCGTTAGCAACGTCATGTAAAACCTATTGAAGACACGAAATCGTACAATCAAACGTCTAAGAACAAAGCACCAATACAAATAAAAAGACTTACTTTTCCACAAATTACAACAAAAATTTAAGTCAAGCATATGTAACAAAAAGCTATTAAGAAATATCCAGAAATTTAAACATAAAAAACAAACCTCTTCGAAACAGGATGTCTCCGAGCTCTGAGAAATAATATGTTCTGAAATGAATGTTCGCTTATCCTTCCAAATAACAAAGACAAATCTCTCTGTGTCCTGCGTCTAATTTAAATTGGAAAAGTGCTGCAACACCAAACCAATCAATTCAATAATTGGAAAAAAACAACCTTGTACAGATCAGAAGCTTCCTTAACAAATGCAAAGATTGTATCTGTACTAACCATTTCCATAATTCGGAGTTTCTGATACAGAAATGTTTGTCCCCGTTCTGTTTTCACTTTTAGACACTCCAAGTTTAGAATTTGCGTGAGAACTTGGCCTTCGAAATAACCCTAAACAGTGCAGAGTTCAGAGTTTCAAAATCATTTAGCTCAAGGCTCAGTGAAAACCAGTGAAAATTCTGTCAAAATGGAAGTGGAAATATAAAGAAAGTAAAAGATTGACAACAGGGTAATAAGCGGGTCTGTTTCTACAATTACGCAATTGCAAGTCAACAATTAAAGCGCTTTTAGTTAAAACTCTGTAAAATGGTATGCCAATTCCACACATCCTTCTCCTGGAAAAGTACAAAAATAAATCAGAGACTTCCACAAAAATTAAAATTAGCTGATAAAGAGGACCTGTGAGAGGGCGCTTGACGGTGTTTTTTAGGTCGTAGCTAGAATCTTTGTGGAAAAGGCTTTTAATAACAGTGGTAGGCGTATCTTTGAATATGCTTCCCGACGAGCCTTTTCTAGCACCGTTTTCCCGTTCCTTTACACGTACATTCAGAGTTATATTCGAATCTGAAAACAATTTTATTTTCATGACATGAAATTTTTTGTTAAAACGGTAATTCACGACAGCAATACTTCGGTTTCCCTTTTTTGCGTGATTAAACCAAGAACAAAACTTCTTATTCATAAAATCTATGCGCACTTACGTCGCTTTTAAAGACGAATATAGCTACACTTAACACGGAACAAGCACGAACACAAAGTGGTAATATTAGCAAAAATGAATGCCTCCCAAAGATCTGTAGTTGAAATAAATGGATGAATCTTGAGGTAAGCGGTATATTCACAGTACAGCGAGCCACAGTAGCATACACTTATCATACCGATGGGATCGTTGATGTCATCATTACGATCACCGCCCAATGTGATCAACCGATCACCGAAGCGACGACGTCCTCGTCGAGTCCGTGGCTTACTGTCTATACCAATGTTCATATCCATTTTTCATCACTGAACTCCTTCCTTTTCCATTCAACCGTTATAAGAAAAATAATTGAATGAACGAATAAAGATGCTTACAAAACAAATCGAATGAAGTAGCTGTAATATATTAAATCTATTTTGCACACCATTAATTAACGCAAAGTAGCGTCATTCAGGATTTCATATGACGACATCAGATGATAAAGGCTAGGTAAAAAGAAAAGCAAAGTAGCTAGAAAAACATTCACCAAGATTTTCTGGAATATAATAAAATGGTAGAATTGAGTTTTTACCTCATTTGTTCCACCTTTCAAGGTGAGATAGATCCAAAAGGAAAAATATCAACATTTTCTAACAAAGCAGTCATTAACTGCTGTTTTATCATGTTTTCTTATATAACTTACATATTTCATGTAATTTTTACACATCTCAGTAAGATAAAAGATTTGAAAGCATGGCACGCTCTTCTCTCCGCAAAAAAGTTATAGCATTCCGAAACGACCACCGAAGTCAGTGTGAAGAACCAATGGAATCAAACACCATACATATGTCTTCTACTGCTCTTAACGGTGAGACAACTGGTTGCACAGAAAATTATGTGCTAATAATGGGGCCGCGACACTTCCTGATGCGCAGTCAGACGGTTAGGATGCCAGGGTCGGTACAGAAAAGGGTGTAGAGAGGCAGGGGCAAGATGGGAAGAAGTATAAAAGAGCTAAGGCGGGTGCAGTCGTGGCAGAGTGAGGGAGAAGTCCTGGACTGGACGGTTCGCTCTGATCGGACGGGTGGTGGGGTAGATCGCAGGGGTTGGTGGGTGATGAGCAGGCACTCTGTACCGTCCTTAACCGTGCGGTACTGTTCTGTGGCATGGTGTGCTGTGATGCGCAGTACTGCATTATCATACTGCTCCGCTACAATGCACAATGGTTCCGGAATCGCAGGAGGGCAAGTGTTGGAAATACTAGCCCTGCTTGTGACTTGCGGTGGTCTGTAGCTTAAGGTGGGTGGGGTGATGATAATGGATGCATGCATACTCATCCATGTCTTGCTGCTTGTTTACCTAGAAAATAGCAGGAAACTGCGGTGGCAAAAAGTGTTAGTAGCAGTAAGAACAGGAAACAGCGGGCAGTAGCGCGACGACTGTATCCGCAGCAAAGAAGCGCTGCATGCAGCAGCAGCACTCGGCGGCAGCATCCAACAGTGGCTTATCAGCAGCGGTACCAACAGTTGAACCCACAACAGTAACTGTCGTTGATCGCCTCAAGCATCAGCTTCTTCAGGCCTATGACAATGTAAGCACTGTTGTTCAATGCTCTCCATCAGTCATACAATGCACCAATGCGACATCGTAGTAGACGCTGCATATGGCGTGTATACGTTGCATGCTGTATCGTTATGTCGCCAGCAGCTCTAGCGCTGCTGAATAAGATATTCTTGTGTATACTGTAGGTCCCTTAAAGGCATGGGTCAAATTAATACGCGGTTCTCAACCTAGAAAGCGATATGGTGACCTGTTATACTACCTGAGATTACCAACGAAGGACATGTTTTTTCCAACACTAACAAGCATAACGAGAAGAGAGCGGGGAAAGAGAATGAAAGATGACGTGCAATTGCTTGCAGGGCGACACAGAACAGGCCACGGATGTGATCATCAAATTGGAGAAGTCCAATTTGACGAAGGAATTGCTCGAGGTGAGGATATCAGTAACTTTCATCCAAAATTAAGAAGTGAGGAGATGAATCGGGATACATCCTAGAGAGTGGGCAGATAGGGAGAGGGGCCTCCCTGCACGCCACGCAGCGTCCGACGACTGCCTGCACGTCGAGGCAGTGAGTCGAAGTACTCCTCGGAGAGATCACCCATTCTGGCCTCCGAGCAAGTTGCTCAACTGACCCAACCCTTCACCACTGCACTGAGCTGAATTTTGCTCTCATTCTCTTCTAACTAACACACGGGTGGGTCTCTGCGCTAACTTGCTGTCTGTGGGTGGAGCTATTTTTCCTCTTTCTCTCTCATCCCCTTTCTGTTCTCATTATTCTCTTAGAGAGCGATCGATGAACAAGTTCTTTTTCATTCGTTGAAGAGAGTGGTAATAGGAACAGAGAAGAGTTCTCTTTCGCTCTTCCTTGCCGTATATAGCTATGCATCACTACTTATTTTCAGATCATTTGTAAGAAAGGCAGAAGGAGAGAGAGGGGAGTGAGAGATAGGGAATTGTGCTATGTCGCGGCAAGAAAAGAGAGGAAATTGTGTCTTGCACAGCCAGAGAATATGAGAGCGAGTAGTTCTATGGGAGGTTCGGACACTTGCGAATACGTCCTTCAGGATTCCTTTGATCCATGCAGGGCGACCGACATATTAATTGATTGACGGGTAGGTACGGCCGATGGCTGCGAACCCCAGAGGCAGGACATGCGCGAATAAAACTATTTTTGGATAAAGGTTGGAGGATAGGTCATTGTGCTCATCACTTGGTTAGTTAAGAAAGTAAGACTTGTTAACCTGACCTGCCTATAGGGAAGAGACCTTGCGAGGAAAGATCCATTCATGGCCTCACTCGATTGTACTAACCTTCTGGGATTTTTATCACGTATTTTGATACTTTTTTTTTCGGATGGCTTATTTTGCACTCCGGTTTATCCTTGTAGTAGCTATTAGACTGAGGCCACTTTATGGTATTGTAAGACGAGCTTTTTTCCTCAAATTTCATATCAAAGAAAGTGAAACAAGCACACTTCCAAACTAAAGCACAGCATCCAAATAAAGCTCGGTTGGAAGTGCACCTTGCGGTGTTAAAAGCGCGGAAGACGCTGGTGACTGCAGGAACAGATTGATTCAAATGATCCGCTAACGTTGACATTGATCTCCTCATTCTCATCTTACTCTTTTTGATTGTTGTTTACAATGCCGAAAGGCGAGTGATTAACTTCTTGCAAAGATTTAAATACGGGAAAATGTTGTTGTCGCACGCTGATCATATATGCATTGAGTACCTCACAACATTTCCTACTGTTCTCATTTCTTTGGGCAATAAATATTATTCTGCGTTCACGTGGTTTTTTATCAGTCATCAAACACGTGACTGAAATGTTCTTAGTGGAGTTCGTATGATCACTGCTCACTTATATTAGAATGGTGGAGGGGTTTCTTTAAAAAAATGATGTTACTGTTAGTTGTTCAAATGATTTTGGTGTGTATTTGTAACCGCCATCAGGTCACACATGAGATTCTATTGTTTTCTCCATTGTCCCATCAGTAATTGTATTGAATTCGGCTGTGTTTAGATCCAAACTTGCTCTCATTTGTTTACGTTTCATTTACAAGTAAAAGACTTACGAACGTGTGGAACAAATAGCGTGGATATGGTAATGACTTCAAGAAAATTAGCAAAATCAGGCAACAAGGAGTTTGGTATATTTACCCACACGGGGCAATCTTTTCAGTTTCATGCATGAAGACTTATTATTTAAAAGGAAAAAGAAAAAATCTGCATGTTATTGGTGAAATATATGAAAGCACTGAAGGAAATAATCTGATTGTTATCAATTCTTGGTCGCACATTACCCACACAAATAAACTATAAAGTCCTTCTATTAAAATGAATTCCAGTGGGAAGCTACAGCAAATGAAATGTGCCATGGTGGATGTGTTCATATATGAGTATTCAAAAGGCGTGTCCGAATTGAGTGGAGTGATAAGTGTTGAGTGATTGAAACCATTAGAAAAATTATAAGTAAAGTGTTATTTTGCAGTATATAATTTGATTTGCCACGCGATGTGATTACAGATGACGAGGGTTGGTGCTGTAGTCAATGATATCAGGAAAAAAGTAGCTCAATCATCACCCGAACTATCGAAGCGATGTCGATCATTGATCAAATGTTGGCAGAAATTGGCCGAGCCGAAGCCTACGTCTAGTGGTTCTTCCTCCACCAATGGTACTCCCAGTTACGCTTCTCCTGTGATCAAGAAGGGTCTCACACCGGGCACACCCGCAAGGGGCCCACGAGGTATTCCAGGGAGCAACTCACTCCTTACACCTGCTGGAAACTCTCGTTTGACATCTTTAGGCAGTTCAGTTCTAACGCCATCTGGAAGTTCAGGTGTGAATATTTTTCCTTTTTTACCAGTTATTATCACTTATCATAATTAAAGGAAATGTTGTAGCATTTTAGATGATGCTTACCTCAGTTACAGGTTCACGGAGTGCTGCTGCTTCACCGTCAGTTTCAAATGAACATAGAGTTACTCCTTACGAAAAATCTGGACAAGAAGTGTCAGCAAATACTGCAGAATCTGGAGTTCTTCGAAAATCACATACAGTTGGTACTGATCTCGCAATAAAAGCGGTCGAAGGTTCATTGTTATCAGGTGGAGAAATTATTCGAAATGGGAAGAGAAAAGGCGAATATATTGCAACTCCTGATATAGGTAAACTTATTGATAGTATTATTCTTATAGTTCTTTTTTGTGTACAAATTGTTAACGAAATATATATAGCGTTCAGCTTCAGATGGAGGCAACATGTGGTGTGGTGTGTCTTTATGAAATATACATGTCCAGTAATGATATCTTGCAGGTATTATAAACGGGTTGAGTGCTGCGAAACGTCTGCACTACAGTTCTGCATCGGTGTCTCCAACAACACCACATCAATCATTACTTGCTGCCCGACGCGCTGATGTGAAGTCGACAAGTGAATTGGTTGCACAGTTAACGGAGAATTTACCAGGCTATTTAGCAATAAACATATCACAAAATCAAGATCCCATCAGGAATAAATGTGGCGATAACGAGGAACAGGCAAGTGTAGTATACAACATTTCACTCGAATTTCATGCTATTCTAGGCTGTCTGTTTAGTGTTGGACAATAGACAGTACATAAATCTTTTAAAATCTCTTTCATGACGTTGTTATGAACCATTTCATGCCTCGGCAGTGCCAGTCCTCTCTACTCCATTGTTAATTTTTAATATAAGTGATATTGAGCAATTAATGCGTTTTGTCTTCCAGGCCGACGAAATTTCGAGATTTTAAGTTCATACCAGCACCATTTTCGTTTTCAGAACACGGGTCAAATATCCAGAACGCTCTTTACTCTTCAAGCAGAAACTTCCAAGAAAAAGGAGAAGCGTAGTCGCTCTAAAAAAGATAAAGAAAAGGAGGGACGAATGAAAGACCAATTTGTTGCAGACGAAAAGGTAATAGCAGTGAGCAATGAAAAGTAAGTTTTTTACTGATTTTTTGTTGGATTTTTCTTCATGAACTTATAAATTCAAATAGTTTCTAATGCGCATTTAATTCGAAATTGTTTCAATAAGGGAATAATAGGTCCTAATTTTGAATATGCGAATGTGTTACTGGAAATCACTGTTTTCAGAGCTTCTACGTCGGCAGTAGGAAACGCAGAACCAGCACTAGCATGCAGTGTATCAAATAGCAATCCTTCTACTAGTAAAATGATTGTACCTACGCGTAACGGGAAATATGATTGGTATGCTATGCTTCCAAGTTTGGAAACATTGCGCAATCGTGAACATTTCCGCTGCAAACCATCCAGCAATCAGCGAAAGTCATACATCGTAAATGTAATGGGCAGGAAGGTAACTTTTTCTTCCAAAAGTGAGTTCTTCACATGTGCCAGTGAGTAACAAAAAAATCTGTCATATAGCCCTTTTAGCTCAGGTAGTGTTTTATGACGATGGAACCGTTAAGTGGTAAGTATTCATTGCAGGTATTGGCTTTGCCGTACATTGATGTTGGCTTGCCAGATTTTTTGGAGTACCAGTTTCCAAAACCTGAAAGGTTTTATGCGGAAGAAAATTTCATGTACGGTGCTCCACGACCAAACTGATTCTCGCATGAGTTTTCATTTGAATTAACCAAGCAGTGTTTTTCATACCATAAATCAGTATCCCTTATTGCAGTGCATATTTTATGTTGTTCATAACTGTAACCATTTCTTCTCACCAAGTAATTGATCTCATAAATATATTTCTTTAAAGTTTAATCAGCCGTCGCTTTAGGATTTATCTTACATCTGGTTTCTCATGCGTCAAGTGCATATTAGATGCAGAAAAGGCACTCTTTTGTCGTTTCTAAGAATTTAGAAATTGCTTTAGGTTCTTTGCATTTATGGTGAAAGCACCTTCCAAATGTTAATTTGCAAACTTTAAAAAGTCATATTAACGGAAGTTTATGAGTGCTCTGAATAATGACTTGTTTTCATTTGATGTTTACAGTGGTATGCAGTTATTTTTTCTTTGTTGCGCTTCTGGTTTGCATTATTTGAGAATGAGCATATTAAAACAAGGCAGAATTAGGACATTAAAACAATCATTTGCCAGAACTTGAAGCATGACACCAATTTAAGTCGTAAAATTTAAAAATTGGAAATCTGGTAATCCTGAAGTGAATAAAACTAGAAGAGTTTTGGCTCTGTTGTCTTTAAAAAAAATGAAGATTTGAGGATCCGAGTTTTCCCCTCTTTAAGAAGAAAAGATAAAGCTAGGTATCGTTTTCGTTGTCATCTTTTTGTTACAACATTCTCGCTCAGATTAACCCAATTTTGATATTTGAAAGTAGTGGACGCGAGCCAGATTCCCTGTTTAATCATGTATTAAAAATGTCACTCGCATGTTAGGGTTATATAACATTCGTCACAGTTCAATTTTGATTTGGTTTTGGTTTTCTTCGAATTTGTATTTTTGTGACCTTCACAGGTAATTATAGTAGTGCCTTATTTGGTAATATAAAGATGTGAATTGGACTTGTTTTTTAATTTTGTGTTTTTTTTCTAGATCATTTCTGCTCTTTAGTTTTCTTCTAGCCTTTCCCCTCTATTACGAACCAACATTCCGTGTTTGACTTGCGTCCACAAACAGTTCTTGCTCTTTAAATGTCTTAAATCCATATGCTTTTTGTATATTTTAATTTCAAATGATAAATTCCCAACATACTTTTGAATGTTCACAGGATCATTCTGATAATTTAGAGAGGAAGTAAGTATCCTACAACGGGCCTTTATTAGCTTACCTCAAAGGCTGTTTTCAGACTGTTATTCATCTTGCGAACGGGTTAACAGGTCCGGTATTGGAATTTCTATGATTTTTCCATGTATACTACTGCATTAGATCTTACAAATGAAGAAAATTTATGAGCGAAAAGCGTTTTTCTTAAACATTTGGTTACGCTGTAATTGAAATTCGTTTGAAGCTGATATCTGTTGCACAATAATTCATTGCTTGTGTCCCCTCTGATGCCCTTTGTTCTTTATCTCTTAATGTTATTCGTTCCTTTTGCGTTCTGATTTTGCTCATTTTCAAAGCTATTATACAATATATGAATGTTAACAAACATGTTACTTTGGTTGTGCTAAGCAAAACGAGGTGCAAAACAAAAAGTAAATTCTTAAATGTACGTTTTACCTCCTTACTCTGCTCATTCACTCGATATTGGAAATGCGATATATACAAATGAATTAGCGAAATGTTCTCTAGAGTAACTCTGTAGTTTGCTGACGCAAAGATTCATTATAAACCTGAACTGGGAGATTATAAGAAATGGAGTTTTAATTAGAATGAGAAGAGTTCGGATTGTCAAAAAATGGAATTGAAGTGGATTATTAGTACGAGTTTAACAAGTTTTCTCCTCGTCTACGTGTTTTACATATCACTACTGCTTAGATTGGACTATTGTATTTGTTTTCATCCAAATCCAGGAGAGTGCTATATGGAACGACAGTATTTACGACCAGATGGACGTTATCCAGTTCCACTGAATGAAAATTTCTGGATAAATATCGTAAGCGCCAACAACACCGAACGAAGCGCTGCAGTTGCACATGAAATGGATCAAATATATGCCTCGAATGTTGCCTCTGAGGTTGAGAAAATTCTGCGTGAGAACAAAGAAAATATCGACAGTGCTGTCATGAAACAGGTTTTTTTTCAGATCTTAAAGTGATCGGAACTGATGCTCATCAGAGTGAATGGGTAACGCGGTTCCATCTGCTGGGGGATTTATGTTTTACTTACAAGATGATTACGAATTGCATGTTATCAGAGAACTCTCCTCTTCACGTACAATTTTTCCCAAGAAATAATTATCTTTCATTATATACTACCTATACAAAATGACAATTTAAGAATGAATTTGTATTTTCAATTAAAGGAAATGCTAAAAATAATTTAAAAAAACCGACAGGGTTACCAATAATTGTTTTTTTTTTAATGTTATATAGGTTTACTGCATTGCAAGTAAATCTTTCGGAATTGTAGATAGCACCCTCAGCGGTAAATATTACTGGAATTCAATACGAAAATTTGATAAGCTTGAGTTTCGACCACGATGAATTGATAAGACAGGAAGAAAATAAACGAAGACGAATACGTGAAAAGATCATCAATGCTGCGCTCAGAAAAGAATGATGATATGTAAATATGTCGTTCACCTCCGTATAAAAAGCTTTAAATTAGTCGTTGACAAGCGACTAGTGGGCTTCAAGAATAGCTATACAGTTACTGAATAGTAAAGAATCTGAAATAAGTATCTTAATGAGAACTATCGGTGTCATCATAACAGTCTTACATGTACATAAGGAAGGGGAAATTGGTGGAAAAAAGTAAATTGAAAGAGATGTCAGATGAATCTCAGGTGATAATTTTTTGCTATTAAAAAAACTTATTTCATCAAAAATATTAAAATGAGATTTCAGTAAAGCTTTCGTTTTAAATTTATAATGAGATTACTCATTTATGTGTAAAAAAAACGCTATTCTCGAATGGTTTTTCTTCATTGTATATGTTTCATGCACTTGCAAAAAATTTTTTGGAAACTAATAAAGAAGAGTAGAGTTGAAATCACATTGAGATATGGGAATGTCCCGCATGTATCTAACAATTGTACTTTTTAACAAACATCCCATGATCATTTGGTAAACTTTCTTCACAGAAGACAATGGTCCCGTTAAGCTAGAGAATTTGTGTCTAAGCTTTGAAATATGTTACCACTGTTTAGACATTCAGACATTTGTCGATGATATCAGCTTCTGGTTGAAACGTGTGTTGCTCATCAAAAAGTTGATGAGCAGTCGGTTGATTGCAGATTGATGAATGCACAACCAAGTGGATTATTCGGTCATCAACATGAACCTGAACGTCTCGCGAGTGCCATTTCTCACATCGAAAATAAAGCGTTCGATGTAAAAACAAATATTGAGCAGCTCCTATTTATGCTCGATCTGCAGGAGGAAGTGGAATGGTAAGTGGGACACTTTTATGAAGAGGTTTTTTTTTCTGAATTTGTTATTTGATTGAGTCGAGAAGTTATCGTTTTGTTTTTAATTCATTCATTCATATTTCTTACAAAGATCCTTAATTTTAGGAGGACATTGATCTATTTATAGTCAAACAATGCTTATGTTTTTGAACATGATGATATTCCTCAGTGCAGCATTGTGACATGCGCTTTTTTAAGTGTATAGGGGAAGATAGAATTTTGCTTTCAATTATTTCGACAGATTTACTTTATATATCTAACTTTTAAGGCCTGATATGTTGGACAAATTTTCATCACTTGCCAGTGCAATGACCCAGTTACAGTTTATATTGAAAAAATCAGCACTACCATCCGGTTTCGAAGATTTTGGGTTTTTTCTGAGAACTCATGTGCTGGTACCTCACTGCCTTTCTAATGATATAGATCCTAATCTTCAGGCACGTTTTTATATAATGCTTAATCCACTGTAACAATAAATTTACATACGTAAAAAATAAATTTAGTTGTGCAATCAGAATGAGCGGTTGTGAAGATGAATACCGCAGTTTTTTATGCACAATCGTGTAAAGTGATACTTTTATATACTTTTTTCTGAGGCCGAAGCGATTCGACCATTGGTTTAAAATCCAAAAAAGAAGCTTTTGTTGTTACATTTTCAACAAATTTTCGACACTATTTATAGCAAGCCACTTCAAATCGTATTCACTGCTGGAATCACGATGCTGCTCCAGATTATTTACGCACAAAATTAACTCCTGAAATAGAAGCCGACGAATCACACATTGATAATGAGAAGAACACGCGGACGTTTGATCAGGTTATTTTAAAAATATACTGATTTCCAGAATTTTCTTTCAGTTTCATTGTCGCTTATTTTCAAAATGTGACAAATAAATTTCACAAAAGTATTATGTTAAATGTATAAAGGCCTAACAAGCAAGCTTTATGGTCCTGATCCTGTATGTAATTTAATATTTGGGATCAGTTGATGTTAGTATTACAAAGTACATATAGCTCTAAACTGAGGCTAAGTTGCATGAATTCCTGTTAGTTTTCAATTCAATAAGCTCAGTGATTCCAAAGGATTCCTGAAGATGATAAATATGAGGTGTTTAGCTTAAATTTTAGAGTTGTATAATCGTGTAATCTATTGTTAGGTGGAAAACCAAAGCAGTTCTTTTCAGGTAAATAAGCAAATATTGGCGATGAACAAACATATAGAGACGTTATTGGCATCTTTGGCTGAGAATGCTCGTAGTCAGGCAGAAATACAGCAAGATATACCTACTTACAGCAGTAAGGATACTCAGAAATTGGTGAGAGCTGTTGTGAATGGGGAAGGACTACGCCCATCAAAAACTCTTGCTCCAACCGAAGGTAGCCTTACAGGAAGTTCTGTCAGTGGATCACATGGAGCTGTTCGACCACCAGGAACGACGGCATCCCCACAGCAAAGGCGATAATTTTGATCAGTGTTTATAATGTATCAATTCATAAAGAAATGGTTTTTCGAAATAAAGATATAAGATAGCACCCTGCCACTACACACCACATCTGACACCTCTTCAAATGCAAAATGCGACTACCCCCGTACAGTATTTCTACATCATGTAATTTAATTGATGCGATCGACCGCCTCTAAAGTACGATTTCTCAACTAATCTATGTATGGAACCTTTAAATGTTATCCTAGAGGTCGGACCGACTTCGTTCGCTCAAATAGCTCTCAACTCCATTAAATATACCCACAGTCTGTTGAAGCCTTTTCCAATTCTGTTGTCAAGATATGAAGACCAACCTTCTCGGTTATCATTGATAAGACGCGAAGCGATCCATGTAATGTTCAGTAATTTTTTGCAAAAGCCCCAATTGCTCGTACACTTTTAATATTTATGTCAATTGATGTTTAAAACATGGCTGACTGCTCTAAAAGGGTAGATAACAAGGTGAACAATCAATAAATACAAATCTTGACGGCTTTAATCACTGGAAAAAATAACAACATCAACAAAACTTGGTACAAAGATTAAAAATCACGACGAGCACAAAATATTCATTCTGTAGAGGAATAAATTCGCTGCACTGATAAGAGGAAGTTTTGATAAGTTTCCAAACACATAAAGGCTAATTATCATCTCACATTCAAGAACGAGATCTTACTCCTATTTCAAAAATGAATTTCACTTCCTCTCCACTACGCTGAGAGTTGCAACACGGAACAAAATCATCCTAAATATACAGACATTAGACCGTGCGGGAAAGACTAGAAATCATAACTAATATGAATTCTTAGAATTCTACCCATAAATGATTATGAAATTTCTTCAAATCTGTTTATATAAGGTTAGAAACTGCACTGTGGGTCCCATGACCTTGAACTTACACGTCAACATACATGGAGTTCAACTCCATTTATGGACAATTTTCGAAGGTAAGATTGTTGTAAGCACAATGGTCTCAGCTGCCTAGTTTACTCCCATTCTGTTGTACCTGGCGGTTTCGATGTAAGATCGATCATGACACGTGATGTTAAGGGCACGCGCTCCGTAATGCGGCGTACTACTTCCAATATGTTCTGGAATAATTATGGCCAATAATTACGTACAAACTACAACATACTGAAATACAATGTGAGGTACAAACTCAATGCCCAAATATCAATCAAGTTAAAATCATATTTCTCAATGCCACCTATTCTAGCAACACCAATTTTGATATAAGTAAAATTGGGAACGTTTGAATACGTATTCGGAGAAAAAGATCAACTGATACTGAGTTTTACAATGCTGGTACCTGTTCAGGAATATCTTTTCCCGGTAAAGCAGCAACACCTGTCATAAAATCGTTTGTGATAAAGGGACGAAGAACAAAAGATCGTAGCATTGATGCCTTTCTTTCCAAAGGATCTCTGTCAAAATGAACGGGAACCATCACCACTGGCATCTAAATTAGTGTAATTATGATTGCAGAAATATTCAACCGCTAAGCAGGAAAGCATATTTCATATCTACATTGAGAAAAAAAAACCTGTTGTATTCTTTGTAAACACACTTCCAGAGCGTAATCCCTCTTACCATTCTCGTCTAACCCGCAAAGAACATCATAAGCTATTCTGTCTGCCCACTTTACCAGACCAATCGTAAAACCGTTTAAATATGTGCGCGTGACGTCGTTCACTGGATAATCAACGGCATTTCCGAAAACATAAAGTACTCTGCAACACAAGAATAAACCAGGTGGAGAAAGCTAATAACACTCAGTTTAATAGTGATAATAGCAACAGTAGTCAGACACACTCACAAAATGAATCACCAATATATATCCCAATAATAATTTATAACCGATTTATATTGTGTAGCAAACGAGGTATAATATGAGTCAGCCGCTCCAATAACTTCCATGGGATAGGCCTTTCGTTTGTAGAAAGTGCAGCTGCATATGCATAAGATCGTCCATCACCTAAAATACTTTATATATGTTGACGAAAGTCTTTGTAATGCAAATCATCGTCTCAAAAAAAGTGGATTTTCCAAATTAATACAACAAACACAAATACCAAATATTTGCATCCCATCCTGCTGTAATCTTAAACCAATAAAAAACAATGAACAAACCTTGTACTCCAACCGACTGCACTGGTAAAAGAGTTGTTGCAATTTCAAAATCATGGTCACTGAGAGCTTTCAAGTCAGCTTCTGACAAGTGCTGCGTTATGGTGTCAAATTCTTCGGACTAAAACTATTAATAACTCTTAGAATCTCATTTATAACTATAAAATTTGCTTGCACAACCTATTAGAGAACTACTTCCTCTAATAAATTTTTAATTATCTACTTTCTCTTCTCTTCTTTATCACTAGGATACATAAGAGAAATAGGAAAGTTTTCTGCGGAAACAATTATTGATGTAACCGTTTTAACAACGGCTAGTTAATAGGTTGCCGAGTAAACACGAATTGGCAGCAGAACCCACTGTTAAAAAAATCCTACACAACTTAAAGACCAATGAATTCTTAATTTCGCAATACGGATGACACGGACTTACATCCCTGTCACAAAGCGCAAGATTTGCGATCAAATGCAAGTGGTGTTGAGTAGTAACGAAAAGGTCGAAGTCAGTAATTAACGGACGCTCGGCACAGACGATCCGAATAGCTAACCCAGGACCTGAAATAAATCAAACTTCCTATGACAGTCTGAAATATACAACAACCTGCTTCCATTGCAAAATTTGGGATCTTGCACGGTCCATTAGCACGAATATTTTGTACTTCTATGAGACATACTACCTACTGAGAAGTATCTGCTAAATACGGTTTGTGGTACTGCAAAAAAGAAATAACCATGACCTCTTTCTTTATCTCATCTGTCTGCTTTTGACCTACCAATGCCGAGATGTCTTTCCAATTTGTTAAAGTTTCAAGATGTAGGCCCCAATATCCTCACCGTTTCAGTCACTATCAACCAAATCATGTAGAAGATCTAGCCAATTTTTACACAAATGAGTTTCGTTGCTCTATTAGAAAAAGGAAAATAAAAATAAATTGCAACCTGGGAAAGGATGTCGATGGACAATGTGTTCTGGTAAGCCTAAAGATATTCCTAACTCACGAACTTCATCCTTGTGAAAATCTTTCAATGGCTCCAACACTTTTCCCTGCAAATAAGTTGCTAGTATTTGATTGTAATCCAGTACAAAGTTATCCTTAGCATTTCGGCTTCCATTATCGATAGAGTCAAAGAGCAGCAGTTTTTTTTTAATATTATGTAACATCCAAAAAAGCAAATGATATTTACCGAATCTCTTAGTTCGCGCACAAGAGCACTATCATTGTGATGAGTTTTAATGACATCTGCTTGGGAACTAGCTAAATGTGACGCGCTTTCAATCAAATCAGGTCTGAGTGTACCTTGTGCCAGAAATACATCCTTATCCAACTTTAACTAAAATGAATTTGTAAGATGTCGGAATTCAATAAATTCATTAAATGCCATTTCTTAAGAAGCTCTGGTTCAAAGCAAAAATAACCTCATCCATTATCTTATCTTTCACTCGCATGAATGTATCACCGATTATTTTACGTTTTATTTCGGGCTGTACAGTTCTCATTAGTGGTGCTGAAAGTTCGTTTCCAACTGATATTCGGCCATTCATAAAGGCATAGAAGGCATTGTACCCTAAAAAATATATTTTATGCTATGCTCAATCAATCACTCAATTGAAAGGTGAAATATTTTACCCAATTTAAGATTTTAAATTTTGGATGTTATGTGATTTCATAATTAACGCAGTTAGTTGTTCCAAAACATGAACACTTGTGTATTTCGAATTTAAGCTTACACCTAATTAATTTATATAGATTAATGAACAAGCCATGCGACGACATCACTACACCAACTTCCCAGTGTAATGATGGATGTGATTTCAAAAATAAATAAAAAACCAGTTAATGTTGGAAATTGGTTAAGACTGTGATTGAGACAGAAGACTATTGTTTGAACAAAAAACTAGAGATGGTTTGAAGGTTCACGAGATTTTATCAGCACAAATCGAAAACCAAAACAAAAAATACAACATACTTCGTACTTTCAAATTCAACTTGTTCAACGATTCCACAACTCGATCACTTTCATTGGAACGCATAAAACCATTATCGATATGTATAGGAATCACTCGATCACTCCCTAAAGCTTTGTGAAGAAGAGCAGCACATACCGTTGAGTCCACCCCACCCGACACCATCACCTAAACATATTGTCTGGTGCTACTACAATCGATTAGTTTTTATCACATATTTTTAGCATAGGTTTCATCTTTGCACAAAACATATTGAGGAAAAACTTTTGTACATTACAGAGAGACTCACATATGTTTAGAAGATACCAAAAGACCTACCAACACTTTTTTATCCACCACAATAGAACGAATTTCTTGGATACATTTCTGCTCACGATTATCAATTGTGAAGCCACCGGTAACACCAGCAATGCCAAAGAGAAAATTATGCAATATTTCCCTTCCGCACGTAGATAAATCCACCTCAGGATGAAACTGCACGCCGTATAACTTTCGCCTTTCATTAGCAATTGCTAAAGATGTTTGAAAAAGAAACGACAACTCTATGACTTTCGTCAACAAAAAACATGGATGCATACTCGAGAAGAGTGCAAAAAACGAAAGTTTCCTAAGTATACTAAAAAGTTCGAAAGAAAGCTAGACCAACCTGCAACAAAATTTCCACTCCTACCCACGATTTTGAAATCATTAGCTACAGTTCTTTCAGTGACACTATCACCGTGTGTTAGCAGTACTTTTTGGCAGGTTGCAAGTCCCTTGAATAATGGGCAGTTGGTATCGACATTGATCTGCAAAAAATCAAAAGTTGCAACAAACTCTGTCGTAACAGCTTCGCGAGAGAGTTTTGAGAGAGGTTGTTGAAAATTGCATTGAATCTCATCACGGTTGTCCCAACATTTAAGTCTATTCAATTTCCGAAGTTGACAGGCATTATAAAAATTGTGAATCCACTAGATATACCCCGATATACCTCCGGTAGTTCAGAATTTCGAATCACAGATTAATACATAATAATGCTTTCTTAATTTACTTGAAGTCTTTGACACATATTTTAACCATGCCTTGATGGCACATGATTATTATCAATGCAGTGTCACAAAGATACATCTAGTTCCTTTCCAGTCATTATTTTCTGAAAAACATTTGAAAATACCTCAAGTTGCCCATCTTCTCGTATTGATTTTTTAGACACATATCCTCCAAATGCTTTGTTTATTAGCTAAAAAATGGTAGTTACAATGGATTCCAAGAAGGATTTCTTTGAAATAATCTACTTATCAAAGAAGTCTTACTGATAATATGCTGCAAGACTAAATCAATTTAATCAGTAAAGAAATGTGTAAAATAAAAGAAAGGGATACCTGAAAACCATAACAAATACCGAGAACTGGAATACCACAAGTCAATATAGCAGGATCAAATTCAGGTGCATTAAATGAATTTACAGAATTTGGTCCACCACTTAATATAATCGCTCTATAAAAGCCTGCACTTTCCAAACTAAATGAAACAACTTCCGAAAATATAAAAAAGAAACGTGAACGGAATTAATTCTAGTTCCATTTTGTAAAACGCAACGTGGATTATGCAAGCGGAAACCCAACCAGATGTCTGCTTATGAATAAAGCTTAACACATACTTGTAACAACCTTTCTCAATCACATCAGCTGCTTTTGTATTGAACGGCAGAATTTCGCTAAATACATTTTGCTCACGAACTCGGCGATCGATAACCTATAAATCGAAGACATCATTGAAAAACAGAGAGCTGAGTTTGATAATAGACTGAAAATGAACAATCTGAAAAGGTAGAGAAACATGCAGAAAGAAAGAAACACTACAATAAGCAGTTCTTAACTTGCAAAACAGTTAAACAGAAGCGAAAACAAATCGTTCCAAATTTCGATGAAATAAATTGTGAGCTGAAGCTCATAAATGAACAAACCTCTCTCATCTATTTTAATGTCACAAAAGAACACAAATTTTTAAAAAAAAGAAATGATATCTAAGAGTGATGTGTTGTATGAGACAATTCAGATTTCGAGATAATTTCAACGAAAGAGTTTTTTAATGTCAATTATGTTAGCGCTTATTAAACAAGGTAAGCTGGTACTATAAGGTGACGAAATTCTTTAGATTTCGGAATTTATGCATAGTAATCCTGTATATTTCATTATACTTAACAGCAACTTAAAGCAGAAGTATAAATTGGGTTACCTTTCCGAACTGAGCGCCAAAATCGAGTATGGCAACGCCTCCTTTGTAAGCATTCTCTAACTTAGCGTTATTTAAACGAGTAGCAGCAGTAGTGATTCCATTTGGAATATCTGTTGCTTTCTTACCGTTGGTACAGTCAACAGGCTGCACCTCCATGCTCACTGATGCATCCGTAGAACAAAGAGTGCCGGATTCCTTGCTCAGTGGAATAGTACGTCGTAATGGCGTATTCTCCAGTGCTTTTTCTTCTTGTAACTGAAACATTGAATAAACAACCGAATATTTTCCATATAAATCACAAAGACATAGAAGAGCCATGGGAAATTTATAACAATATAACTTTGATTAGTAGGCGTAGTTAAGTAACTAAGTAGTTCCCATTTTTCCTAATACGATTCTCTTTTTCCTCCTTTGTACCTGTATGTTTTTATAAGTGTTGCTGATTTTTTCATATAAATGCTAAAATAGCTTTTTATAATAGCAAAGAGAACATGACAAGCCCAGATCCCCAGCGAATAGAAAAAACAGACTTTAAGATGAATCCAAATTAAACATAAATCGAGAAGAAGTACACAACTGGGAATAAATATTTTAAAACATCAGTGGATACGCACACACATATGAACACTTCTAAAGGAGTCAGCACATCAGCATCAGGCAAGCTTATTGGTGAAACAGACCAATGCTGTACTCACTACTACACATAGCTGTTTTGCCTCCTCGCTCTCATATTGTGCAAGTTCTCTTGCACCAAGACACATTTATTCTTGCATCATCAGATCTCACAACCCTCATGCCTTTCTATTGGTGCTGCGAACCAACAATTGTTTCTCATCTACACATCACAACACGGACTCTTTAATTGTCTCATTGATTTTCTTTTACAGTATTTTTCAAGTTAATTATTTTTTGGGAAAAAAATATCTTACACTATAGTACCGTTGCATGCAGTAGATCTAAATGACTGGAAAAAAGCATTTCATACCAATTATCTAAATAGTTAACCGTATAAGACAATACCTCGATAAAGCCTGTGAATCACTACCAACATTAAAATGCTTATTAATGAGGGGATCAAACATGCTCAGTACTGGAGTCAAACCAACCGATCAAGATCTCAAAAGAAATCAGATTAGTCGATTAGCGGATTTGAATGTCGCCTAAACATTTTGAAACATACTAACTGAAAGATATTACGAGCTCAGTTGCAGAATGCAGCAATAACATTACACGTATTTTACACTTGTTAAAACAATGGAAAATCGGATCATATCCCCCATTAAAATAATGAAGATGAGATCGATATTGATGTCATAAAATCTCATTTTTAAAAATATAAATCTTTTAAAAACAAATTCTTATCGCAGTAGCTGCGAGTGAGTATTTTCGATTCCTAATTTTTAAGTTTCACCATATTTCGAAATTGTGCCTCTCTTCCCAGTTCATACGTACTTGCTTTTAGACAACAAAAGTAAAGTATTAATAGTATTAACTCCAGTAAAGTATCAACTCCATATTTCAATCACAAATGCCCAAATGATAAGTGGGGTAAACAATTTCATACGTGAAATGGTGCAGTGAACATGAAAAAAACTATAAATATGCTATCCTTATTCAAGAAAGTCGTGAAGTTCACTGTACAAAACGGCCTAAATCTAACCATTATAAATTAATTGAAAATTTGGAAATAGATCCTTACTTTGGCTTGAATTTCAAGCACAAGAAGAGCTACAGTAGTTCCAAAAAAAAAACCAAACGAGAGAAAATCGTAAATTTTGATAAACTCAGAATTTTATTCAAATGATTAAATTAGTAGCTCGCTTAATCAAACAATGATCAAAGGTAGACGACCTACATCATTTTTAGCTTTAATAAAAATTAAATTGTGCATTCATCAAATATTCATAAGAATATATGAAATCACACAGGAACAAAGTGAAAAGAACTTTTAATGTACAAATTCACTACTTCGATTAAGACAGCCGATAGCTTTCCGTTGTTTCAATACTGGCAGTTTTGATAACCCACTTTTCCATATAAATATGATAGTGGTATTTCATCGTACCGTACATCACCGAATTTGAAAATCTTGTTATCTAATAGTGGCATTGCTTACTTTTTTTGGAGTATTCATGAACTTTTAGGACAGTTGCTTTGATGGATTTAAGGAATGAAAGTTTACCTTCAGTAAATCCGTGCCAGCTATGGTATTAACAGCATTAAATGAGCCAGATACATCAATTTCTCCACTACATGTGGGAGGCTCATATTTAGCTTGTGTCGCACCATCCGGCAGTGTTGGTGACGCTGTTCGTTTCATCGCCTCACCTTCACTACTTCTGTTTGCTTCACGGTGGTCACTGCCACTTCCGGAGCTATTTCCTGGTGATGAAGTTCGCTGCAAAACAAAAACCACTGGTCCACAAATATTAAACCAGACTATATCTGCAAAATGTGAAAATGAAAATCTAAAATATATTTCACATTTTGATGGGATAAAATGACGATTTCAATGTGAAATTAGTGAAATGTTCCGCAAAATATTTTGAAAGATATTTTGTCGTCAAATCTTATTATTTCAGTTAATCTTCGATGGAAACGGAGTAATGAGAGTTGCAATTATCTCAAAGCGTGTCCAAATCCACATATCAATCTGTGATCGAAAGTTTCAAACTCTTTGAAAAATCGTGAGTAAAATTATTTTTGCATATCAATTTTCAAAATATACCCACATGAAAATTCTCTTATTTGTATTAGAATAAATTGCACGTGAGATACCTTTCTTTCCTTCCGCAAAAATGGTCGTAAAATGCTGGCCTGCTTTTTCGACAATTTGGGTAATGTCCTCGACAAAGAGGACGAGTCGCTACTTTTGGTACTGTCAAGTGTGTCGGATTTGTTATGCGGGGAATCAGAAACTGGATTAGTTGAATTATTTGGGTCAAACGATGAAGACAACGAGGAACCCGTGTTAGGCAGCTTTAAATATACACCTCGAACAGGTACCACGTTCTCTTCCCGCAAGGCAAATTATGCGTTGAATGCTGTAAACAGAATCATTTCAAGAAATAGAAATGAACATTTTTGGCAGTCTATTCATACTTGCGAAGGAAGAATTACATCGCCTCTGTTTTTTAATGGATTATATAGATATGGAAGAGGTATTACATGGTCCTTAAAATATCAAATTAGAACCAACAACAAAAGTGATTTTTGTAAAACTAACAAACAAGCCAATTTAGCTACAATTTTTCAAAAGAATGAAACAGAATGAAGAAAATGTGCTTTTCCAGGGTTAATGCCTAACGAAAGAAAAACCAAAACTGGAACTTAGGGAAATGAAATAAAAACTTCGGTTTGCCATTGTAAGCAATATTTTCAATAAAAACTAAATAAGACAATCAGGATGAAGACAAAATATTCAGCAGAAAAATGGGACACTGCTTGCACAAAAGCACCAATTTCACAACAGCGAGGTGAACTGAAAAGTCAACAAAGCACATCAAAATCGGTCTCGATTAAGATGCTCAAGATGTACCAAGATGTAGCAAGTATTAGGGCAAAATTATTTGAAATGCAATTACATGCATTTAAGTACCATAATTTTCAGCTAAGTGATTGAAGCTGAGAACCAAATGTACAGTTTTATAATACTCCATTTAGTAAAGAAAATATAATACTTCCTTTCTATAAAACTTAAACGTTACAGGCATAAGCATTTCGATGTTAAAGTTTAACTATTACTAGAGCGCATAGCAGGCAGCAACAATAGTTATCATTCTGCAACAATCAATAAAGTTACCTCTTTTTCTTTTGTTTTAGTAAGGAATAACGAGAAAACAGACAAAGAAATAGTCAGCGTGTTTGAATTATAATGGGATTTCAAGCAAAAATTTGTCTGAAATATAGATTATATTGAACATAAAACAGCACGTTGCTACACAGTAGTTACAATGGAAATAGAAAAATATTCTGGTACTTCTGTTTAGACTAAGAATGAGAGTTCAATAATACATGTTTCCATGATTTTTTTAAACTGTAAAAGAATGCTTCACAAACAAACACCTGCAAAATACGAAAGCTTGCTGCAGTGATATTTAAATTATAAAAAAGAGTTCATTATACACCTCGCCCAATAATCTTATACACCCAGACCTATACGAACCTTAAAGCGCAAAAAACGGATCACTTTAATGCGAGTAAGTTGGACTAGTATATATAGCCATACGGACCTCACCTAAGTTTTGCAGTTATTATTAAGCGCTTTAGCTGTAGTTACGGATACAAAAAGAAACAACACTTCTTTCCACATGTACAATAGTAAACTAAAATATGTAGTATGACTTGCGATGAAAAAGTATCACGCAGTAAAACAAGGTAGCAAGAGATGTTAAAATAGCCCACAGCAATTAATTGTAAATATGCAGGCAGCTTCCTGACAAAAACAGTAATACTACGATAACGAAATGATACATTACTTACTTTGCTTATTCTGACTTCAATTCTGATTAAGAAAAGCAAAGTGAATTAGTGTTGCAATGAAATATATGAATATATCTAAAAGCGGTACTACAAAAAAAGAAAAAAATTCGAAATTTCCAAAAAAAAAATCTTGATAGAAAATTATGCCACAGTCAGTTCACAGTCTCTTGCCGCATCTATTATTACGCTTTCTATAAATGAGAGATCGCGGGAGGGTAACAAACCACAGTATAACTATCCTGCCCACTACGCGCCAAGTTTTTGACACCCTAGTAAGCTGGCAGGAGATCAAGACGAGGCTTACGGTACCTGATGCAATTACTTTAAGGTAGATATCATCTTTAACAGCTGTGCTCCCGAAATTGTAAAAAAGTATGAGTTGGATCGGCATGGTATTCAGGCTACTGCAATTTGGTAAGTGTGCAGGGTGTTAGCATTGTCACATGTTAACTTAGAGGATGGAACAAATTTCTGCAACCACACGGGTTAAAATCAATGCGCTGATTGCAGAAGTTTCTTCATTGTTTAAAAGCACAACTTAGCAAGAACAAGCTGACATTGGTCAATCATGTTAAGAATATACAGCAAGTCAACTTTAACTTGAATATAATATGATTATTAGTGCAACGGTCAAATTAATCACTATTTTGTAATGCCATATTATTTTATCATTATATTAAGATAACGTACTTTAACATCACGATATTATCAAACAGTTTATTTAAGAATAAAAATGAGATATGATGTAAAAAGAAATATGTAAAAGAATAGTTAGTTGCATGCAACATCAAAATTGCCGTTAAATTTTTCAACAAATCACATGGTTGCCACATTTAGTTGTTGTTGTGGCACAACAATTTCTGAAAATCATTTGAAAAACAAAAATATACGAAATGCCTTCTCAGTGCTATATTAATTCATTAAAATTCAAATTTGAAATGAATGATTTTGCAAGTAATTATATTTTAAGAAGAAAATTTTAGTTTCGGCCGATTTTAAAACTTTCACCTCAAAAATTCTGTCACTAATTGCACCATTAAAATTTATACTAATTAAGAATAAATCGTTCGTTTTTCATTTATTGTTTCAATTGTAAGTGAATTTTAAATTTCTTAAAATTTAAGTTTTGAACAGATACAATAAGTCTAATAATATATCATATTATATTATTATCATCATTTATATCACTTATCTACGCACTAAATAAAATGCTATACTTTACATAATTTGCTGAAGATTAGAGATGAGATATGGATTCGATAGAACAGAATAATTCAAAAAGGAAGAATGCAACATGGAATTGTCAAATTACTTGTATGATTTAATTTTTGAAAAATTATCTGATCGGAACATTTAGATATTACTGCAGACGATTTGTTCAACTATTTAGAAAATAAATATTTTAAAATATTAATGAACAATTTATTGTTTCTAAGTAATTTAATTAAAATTATATCTGAATGAAAAAATAGTGTTATGGGTGATTTTTGAATTTTTTTAAAATTATGGTAGTAATTAATTTTTTAGAAGGAGAATTTTTGGTTTTCTTAGATTTCGATGATTTTTAAATTGTTGAAATCATTGATTAAACGATGCTTCATAATGATTCAGAATGAACAATAATTAATAGTAATTATGATGGGTTTAATTAATTTTTTGAATTAGAATACAGTGATTCATTTTATGGAAGCAAATTTACTTTCAATGGAATTAGTCTGATATGAGTGCAACTTCTACTCCTTATGTTACTTATGGATTATTCGTTTCCTCGTGTTCCAACCTCTGTTTATCATCGTTATTATGATTGAATGCTTTACGTACGTCAACGACAATTTCAGCGATTCATTCATCCTTCAACTTGCAAAATCATATCACCGATTAACTTTGTATTTCATAAAGATCTGAAAATTTTCGATATCGCCTCTAGCGAGTTACATTATAGAATGATTCAACACAGCACACAGTTCTTGTTTGCATATTAAATTCAATCATAATTATGATTGACTGTCCTTGAGGAAGTTTTTGTTCTTACTCATTAGTAAACTTTCTGTTGCAAGATTATCCGGAATTCGAGTTTAACCCAATAAGGGAACTCTACTTTGCGCAAAATTTTGTATACGGAAATGCCGGAATCGACAAACGGAAAAATACATCTACAAGTTGATGATAAGTTGGAGAAAACATTTCAGATTTATGTACATATTGATAGATATGAAGGCATTTTCGGGTCAAATTTGTAGGATATATTCGTACAGTTTTTGTAACAAGTTGCCTTATATTGGAAATAATTTTTAATTTTGTAAATGAGATATGCGATGCAAACAAATAATATGAAATCCTCTACAGCTTTTGATAATTGTTCTGATAATTGATATAACAGGCACAAGCTATTGTTGATTATTGAATTTTTAAAGCAAAAATAAACATCGATTATGACATTATATTTATAGGTTCTGATTTTTAGGTATGAAACAATTCTATTTTAGCAGATATCTCAAGAGAGATCATTTGGAAATATTTGCTGTTATAATTCAAAATTAGTATCCAAATTGGTTCTTATCCGCTGAACTATCGTACTAAAAAGCATAAACGAATGCAGTGAATCCGAAATTTGAAGTTTATTACAAATATAGCAAGAAATTATAGTGCAAAATTAAAATGAACAATTGAAAATATTTTAAACTCTTTCCTATTAATTAGTAAAATTGTTAAAGATTGATATGTTGCATATTAGTAACGATATAACAAAAGTTGAAATAGAACAATTAAACTGGATATCAATAATAATTTCTGAAAAAATATTGCAAATGGAATAACACTTAAGAAAGGATCAGTTTGATAAAATGATTGTACTATATTTTACAGCAACAGTTAATTTTTTGATTAAAAACCGGAAATATTTTCAAAAAATTCCGATCTTTTCTCATTAGAATTTATCATAGAAAGAATTTGAAAGTTTAATTTCCACGTAGAAAAGATTGGGAGATTGTTATTGTCTAATATTTCGCTTAATTAGTTTAATTAATAAAAAGTGAAATGGAAAGTAAGTGCTATTAATACCGAAATAAACCATCTTGTATTGATGAAATCGTTGAATTTAAATGTGTAATTGAGCCAAAACCATGCAATCATTGCCAATAACGTTATCAATCCTCGTGAAACATTCAGAAATATTTCCCATAATTAAAAATCGATAATTTTTTATCATTAATGAAATTTAATTTTTTCAGTATATTTTGAAAAGAAAGATGATAGCATATCTAATTTCATCATTTTGAAAAATAATAATTACAGATTAATTAATTAGCAATGCTTTAAGGTTTTGAATAAGTTATAATTTGAAGTGTTAAATTTATTTGAATATTAAATTTCGAAAGGATTTCTATAATATTAATGCTTTTTTTTTAAATGATAAAACTGAATTTTTCATTTGCTTATCATTTCTATATCATTTTTTTATCACTTCTATATCATATCACTCTATCATATCACTTTTTGCTACATCATTTTATTCGAAAAATTGTATGATTTATGAATTAATAATTTTTGCAATAAAAATTCTTGACAAGTTTTAAAAATTATTTTTTTTAGAATGATTTACTGGTAGCTAACAGGTGATTTAGTATCTTGCAACTCTTTCATATAGCAATCTTCTTGCCAATTGCGCATACGAAATGTCATAGAAACAAAGCCAAATAGAGTTGATATTATAGTAAGTAATGCAATTGCTTTGTGAAATAAGAAACTTGGTAGGCATAGCAGGAGTATTGCAGTACATGTTAAACATGACTGCAATGAAATTAAAAAATTCATCAAATGTTAAATTTAAATTTCATTTCAAAATTTACCAGTCATTATTGAATTCTATTTTTCAATAGGAAAAATGAGATAATTGTCTGGGCCTATTTTGTACAGTAAATTTATGTAATTAATTGTAATATTTCCAAATAGATTAAAGAAAGTTACCTCTTCGAAAAGAATTAAAATGTGGCAAAAATATGAAAGCAAATTCACGGATACGTTTTTCTTACGTCTGGAATTTCTTATTTCTTCCAACCAGCTATGAACCATACTGAATTCTTATATTATTTAATGTAAATTCATCATATCGCATCCTTTTTTATTTCATTGCTGAAATGCAAATTTTTACATCACTGTTGATTGTAGAAAGTAAATCTCATGTATCTGATGAAAATGAGGATCCATTTTCTAATCTAATTTTAAGCTTAGAAGTTACTGACAAGTTTATCACAGTGATTTAGATATTTATCCGATATATAAGAAGTCTATACTATTAATTTATTTCAAATATTTCACGAACACTTTCTTATATTTTCTGCAAAGAGTAAACTTTTCATAAATTTCTTAAAAATTTCATCTATCCCGGGGAAAAAGCGGAGGGAGATGAGTAATCGATGATCTTTGAGATTCTATGTGATCATAGATATGCCTCCAAACAGATCTATTTTCTTTATCATCGAAATCTTAAATAATACTACTATTTGATATTTCTGGTACTGTTAACCAAATAAATAACCCATACTACAAATGTTACGGGATCTATTCGTTCAATTGTTTCCCAATTTTACTCCGGAAATGCTAATTTGTAATCTTCAAAATCTTAAACAACAAGTAAGCTTCCATTCTTTAATTCCTAATACTAACAAACCCATATTTATCAGTAATTTCAATGAAATTATTATCATATTTCACAGTACATAGATTCTGGGCTGTTAGGCTTTTTTTCAATTGCATATCTTTTTGCTATTATCGTGAAGCTAAATTACATCATTTTTAAATTTGTATTCGTTTCTACAGATGATCTCAGCACAAGTTAGACTACTTATCCTGAAAGAAACAGACATGGAGGAACGATTTATCGTCCTTACACGAATAGCTGCAATAGAAAGGGAAATAGAACAGCAATTATTTTTCTACATTGTTTCATTGAGTTATGATGAAGTACCACAATATCGTAATTGGATAGAAAAGCAAGATACGACTTATGGACCGTTATATGCGAGAACATTGTAAGTTATCATTTAACTTCATTTTCACATTCATTATCTTGGGATCCTCCAGGATATTCACCTGCTAGATGTGTGAAATAGCCTGTCCATTGGTTTTCAAATTTAATGAAATTTTGTACATTCGCGAATATTTCAGAAAAGATTTTGCAAATGCGTTTCTTCTCAATTTCTTTCCATAAATCTTTTGCCGCATATTCTTAATTTTCATCAGTCATATAATAATATGTTATCCTTTAAATCATTTGAATGATTCACCATAAGTTCCAACAACCTTCTATTATATTATACTACTTCTGAACCAAATAATTTAATAGGAATTTGATTAAAACCTTTTGCTGCATTGTAAATCCGAGTTTAGAGTTTGTAAAATGTAGGAGAATTGAAATTATTGTATGCACTATTTTAGCAAACGATGGCAAGATGAACTGAACTGGAGACCTAGTCTGTTGTATCCACCTTATCTTCAGCATCAATCTCACCTCCCTTTATTCCTGAGATCTCCATCACTTCATACGACCATGTTTTTCGATAGTCTACAAAATCAAGGTGGTGTAGATTACAGGTCTTCAGATGAAAATGCAGTGAGAAATTTCAATATGCCATTCCTCCGTAATCCACCATCAATAGTCCCTCCAAATTTCATGGATTTCAAGCTACCAATGCCCATCAGTACAACTTCTACAACTTCCTGCTAATTTTCAATTACCTTACAATTTCATCTTTCCTCGA
The DNA here is from genome assembly GCA_916381525.1 of Cercopithifilaria johnstoni. Taxonomy (NCBI): domain Eukaryota; kingdom Metazoa; phylum Nematoda; class Chromadorea; order Rhabditida; family Onchocercidae; genus Cercopithifilaria; species Cercopithifilaria johnstoni. The sequence goes on from CAKAEH010001033.1 coordinate 59,428, forward strand.
AGAATGAAAACGCATAAATTGTGGCATCGAAATTGATAATATCAATTAAACGCAGAAATGAAGCCTTAGCGAACAACGCTATCATTAGGGAATGATATTAGTGATAAATTTATTCCATGAAAAATACATACTAAAAAAAAGTCCACTATGAACGAAGATACTCGTGCTTTTTGCGCTTATTTCAAGCAACGCTGAATGAGGTGATATGTGATATTTCTTACTATCTTTGTCATTCCATATTTAAAAATCATTTTTTCTTTTAAAATCTATTTTCAAAGGAAATTTCACCAACGCTGTTACTGGCACCGAGATTTCAAAATTTGAAAATCTATGAAATGCTTTCGTCAAATGAATATTCGTTCTTCTATTCGATATTAATTTGAAATATACTCAGTAAGTTATTTTAGCACTTTGTCATATATCTTATTGGCATTATTGTATTTAAAGATTAACTCATTACAACCCCTGCTATTTTTTAATATTAGCTACTACTTATTGAAATTTCAATTTAAAAGTAAAAAGACAGTAATTTTTTTTCGAAATATTCAGTTGAGGTGTTATATCCATCGCTTCTCAGAGATTTTGGCGAGGAATATCACTCTATTATCTCTAGGAGATCCAAAAATACTAACAGAGATCAATTGACTACTCTATCACATTTTCGTATAGCGATTATTTTCATGTATCACTACGAGTTATATTTTGTGTGAATGAGAATGAATTTAATTTTCCCATCTATTATAGTAAGTCACACATATTTAAAAATTCATACGTGAAAGTCCCCAATGACAGATTCATTACAATTTAAGATGTCAAAAACCATACAAATACATTAGGACTATTGTGGCTGATAATGTCTCGAATAATCATATGAAAGCTTCAAGCAAGGAGGATGCTAAGCTTCCCGAATTATCCCACCTTCTTGTGCCTTCCACATTTTAGATGCTTTAAAAATAAATTTTTTTGAAATTAGCGATGTTAATGCATTAAAAATTTTGAATTTCCTCCATAATGCACTGATGCACTCTTGTTCCAATTTTCTGCTAGTGAAATGTAAAATATCTTAATTACTAAAGAAATTCGAAGCCAGTTGGCGACTAAATTCACAGGGTCTAATTTCCAGCACATCGGATAATTGTTATTCTATTTTTTTAATGATAATTATGCACTTTAGTCAATCAAATAAGACTGCTCTGTATCTGTAAATCAAGAGAACACTTATTTTTCGAGAGACATGAATTTATTGAAAAACATTATTCTCGCAAATATTTAAGATTATTTTCGCGAGAAAACTGAAAATAAAGGATGCAGATAGATCGATACAATACCAAATTTCGTTTTCACGTAGCTCTTTTCGAGTACTTTAGACCTCCTTTTGAAAAAATTAAAAAAAACTATAGATATATATTGCCTCAAGCAAATCGAATCTCGTTATCAAACTTCGATTAATCTTTTTTTCTAAAGAATTTATACTGAATGAGCAAAATCTGCCTATCAACCTTCCCTCCCATATGACCAAAGAAGCTATTTCAAAGAAAAACAAAAAAGACAAAGTTAAACCAAGATTATCCGCAAAATACAACATGCTTGATGATATCAAAACTTATACAAAACAAATAACTTACTCGTAGTAAGTGGACCAAACAGATCCGAAACAGCAATGTACAATGTGATCCAAATGTCATCTCTAATACTTACAATATCGCAATGACATACTTTACATAGACTCAGAACTTGCAAAAGCAGTGCCATAAAAATTTCAAACATTATTATTATTTTTTGCCTCGTTTGTTTCTCAAAATACTTGTCCCTTCTGTCCTTCATTACAAGTCCTTGAGAACTACGAATCTATAACTTGAAATACCACTAACATTCAAATGAATTTCTACGTTTATCACTCTGCTCTGCAGGTATAATATAAAATGTTAATCTCATCACAATCCATTTGATTAATAAATAATTTCAGCACTAAATCATTAACTAATCCTGGAATAAAAAAAAAGACCCTCCTTCAACTTTTCACATAGGCATACATGATGAAGCTGTTCCTGATGGAGATACCCATAAAGAAACAAAGAACACAAAAAAGTCCAAGTAGTAACAAAGACAGGAACGGTAATTGCCTTATTATTAAATATATCAGCCACAGCTGAAAACCATGAAAATATGTTATGGAATCTAACATAAATACAAAGAAAGATATGTTTTACTGAATAGGCGGAGGCTAACTACAAACAGAGATGTACCAAATACTTCTATACCCTAGAATACTATAAAATCTTTTTTTGGTGCAAGACACCAAACTATTATATGGACTGAAATCAATGATAAGGTGTACCTTGTCAAAGAATGCGCTTTCTTTTCTCAAAATAACTACCATACTTGCTGAAGCTGTTGATTTCGACTTAAAATTGAGCGTACATCAGATGCAAACCGAAGTGAGTCCAAAAACGGTAATAATGCTAACAAACACGTATCTGTCGGGTCCGAAAACCAGGATCGTATTGGTATTGCATTTTCTGAAAATATTTCAAAAATCTTTGGCAAAGTTTACAAAAAATTTGTCTTTTTCAGCTAATCATTTAATCATTTAAGTGCACGCACGTTTTTGCATTTCATCACTGATTTCGTGCAGTTTCCCATGACTTAATCGCTGTTGTTATTTTTGCTTCCCCGTTTTTATGTTCTGTATTTTAAAAATTTCAGATTTATTAAGTATAACTATAGAATTTGTCAAACTACAAGTAAAAGAAAAGAAGGCTCCTGGTCACTGAGTGATGAAACTACATGTGAATAACGGAATAATACTCAGCAATCATTATATTTACTGCTTAAGAGCATTTCAATAAAAATCTGGCTTGCAGAAAATAAACTCTAATACGTGTGTGTATATGGAGTGTTATAAATCATAAGATCAGTTTTTAAGAAATAACATTTATCGTCCATACAAATACACAAACGTTCAAGATTTGAAAACTTACGAGGGAATTTCCTATATGCACTGGGAGAATTATCTAATATAAATATTGATGAGAGATCGGCGTGTACAGCAGAGAGATCTTTTGTATATCCGCCATAATCCATCGTACAATGTTGTCTGAAGTATGCAGTTATAAACAAAAAAAAAATTCGATTATGTTTTTCTAAGCCAACGGTTAGAAAAAATTGAACATGTAGAAAAACATATCACACATATTAAAGATTCAGAATATACCGTTTGGAAAGCCTACAGTGGACTTAGCAACGAGAAGTGTTAACTAATTAAAGACCATTCGAAATTATGTATACCTGAAATAACGCCTTTGTAAGATGCCTTTACCATTGTCAAGTTTATCAGCCACCGAACTCCCATAAATTTCCATCGATGCAGTAAAAATAACTAAGTCAAACCACTGGCTAACCATCGAAAGAAAATAATCAACATGAGGTCGGCAGTGCACAAAAAATCGTACAGGATGTCGGTCAATATTCACCTATAATTATCGCTTGTGGTTCAACTTCAATCACAAAAGCCTAGTGATTTTAATCTAACTCGATGTTACTATTCTTAATCTATCTTGATGTCACTTTTCCAATCTCTAACAAGAATTACAACGGGAGTCTGTGACAAGAGTTCTATCAGATCTATTTTAGGATGTTCGCGGGAAAACACATTTTTTTGTAGCTTTTTCTTATTAGAAAACTGAAAAAGCGAGAAAAAACTTAAAACAATGGAATCATTCAGGAAGAGTAATGAAAAAAAAATAGTCAAGGTAGTCAAAGCATGCAATGTGAAAGGAAAGATAAACTGGAAGCATTTGAGTTCGCCGTGCAATTTATGTTACTAAAATTTATGAAAATTTTTTTTAGTTCATAGAAGTTAGCTAATCAAGAAATTTGTAATAGCCTAAAAAATTATTACTCAAATAATGAAAAAATAAAAAAGCCTTACTCGTAACACAAAATCAGGTGGTGTACCGGGTTTAACCATGGGACGTATAATACCATCATGATGTGAATGTATCAGTGTTTCATCCAAGTCAAGCACCAAAATTTTCCGCTTTACCACACCTGAAAATTTTTCATTTTGGATAAATGAATTATGGAAACTTTATAAACCATTAAGTTTCACTTCGTGTACACCAATTCCATATGAAGAGCAGAGACAGGTTCCAATATCAGTGGTAGAATGGTTTTATATTATAGTTTTAATACCATCTGAATTGAGAAACAAAAAAAAGTACAAGTTACAACTTACTCAATCGATGTGCCGATAAAGGTGAGAGAGGAACGTATTCATAACGAATAACTTGATGTTTTCTTACCTGAAATGCAACTACGATTTTTGAAAGCGAATGATTTGAAAGCATTCGCTAATTATTCGGTTGATTTTGAAAGAAATAAAACTATATTTGATGCAAAGGAAATCTGAAATAGTATAAATTCCTCTAAAGTTAGAATCAGCAACTTCTGCTTCACATTAAAAATACACCGAGAAGTCTTGCATTAGACTAGTTAAGCAAGAATTAGATGTCACTTTGCCTCACCCTGAACATCAGTTTAGCCGATATTTATTACCGATATTTTTTTTTATTACTGATATTTATTACATTAAATCAGAAATAGAAAAAGCAAAACATACATTGCGGTACTGTCTTCGAATAGTATAAGTGATGCAATTGAAGAGACCCAGAGCATAGAAGCAAAAGGCAGCCAGCAAAGTTTTCATAGCACGAACCAAAGCATTCCGCCCAACAATCATACTGCCACTATCCCTTCGACGTTTCATAACCCCTCCAAATTATTATATTTCATACAGATCTACACAACTCTCCCGCTACCACCATCCCCTTGCGCTCTTAAAGGCTTAACAACGAACTGGGAAACAAACAGTTGCCGAATCACAAAAACAATCCAGTAACTGGCGTGATTGAATTTTTATAAAACGCGGCAACCAAAATGCAAATAGTTTATACCTCATGCGAGATTTCTTATCCATATGCAATTCATAAAATGACATGAGATACGATAGTATCTATGGTCGAAAATTATTCTTTCCACCGGAAACAAGGATTACAATTCGTTAAAACTACCATTGAAGACAGCAGAACAAGGAAAAATCACTAGTTTCTTGAATGGTTAAAATACTTGTTAAAACTTGTTATATTCTACTGTAATTTCTTTAATCGTATGCAGGCTGAACCCGAATATGGCCAGACTCGAGCAATGTTAAAAAAACTCCAATGGAAACCTCGGGAATTTCTTCCCCGGAATTTCTATCCACAATAATTACTTCACCATACACTTTTTTTTTTCAATATTATTCCCTTCATCGTCTTTATCATCCAATTCTTCTACTGACATAATTCGTTTCTCCTTTAATTTTATGATATAGAATCAGCATAAAAAAGACAAAGTGTTACTTTTTTCCGAAGCTACCAAACGGTATAGAAGGATGAACCATAACAATGTAATCATAACATGAATTGAGATTTCAAAAGAATTAGAAAACACTGAAATCAAAATTGATGGAGCTATGCCATATTGTGTAGAAATTTGATTCAAAATGAACTAAACGAAATGGATCGAAAGACATAGAAGTTTTAGCTTCAAATCATCATATACTGATATTAGTCGAATTTTATTTATCACGAAAAAATACCAAAGAGATTTATCAGAAGTTAAGTGAACTGATGAGAAGATTACTGAATAATAATAATAATATTAGGATCATAAAAAGCACTTATTCAGAATAAAGAGAAGTTCTTAAAGGAATTCAATGGAAAGAAGCAGCGATCGAGAAATAAATCATTTTGTGGACAGCATTTGAACATAGAAGATGAAAGTGTTATTATCCATTATTTTAAGTGATCGAGATAGATAGATCTTTTACTGCGATGCAAAAATCGAATGAGTAAAAGATGATATTATTCAATTTATGATAATACTTAGAAATAACTGGAATATATCAAATACCTGAAACTTGAAAACAACAAATATGCGATTCTATTCAGTTCGGATACTCCAAAGATGGATGTTAATCATGTATATAGCAGTTAAATAATGTAAATGTTAAATATCATCAAAAAAAAAATAAAGTTATCAAAATAGAGAAATATCAATTGATTTGAAATATTTTGAAAGTGGAATACATCCTGTATATTTTATAGTACCTTCTGTTTTTCAACTAGGTTATAGTATAAACGTTTTTTAGCTAATAATTGAGTGTGATTACCACATTCTACCATTTCACCATCTTTTAAAACAATTATTAAATCGGCGTCCTGAATTGTTTTCAAACGATGTGCGACCACAATGCAAGTGCGATTATGACGTGCAGCTTCCAGCGCTTCTTGTACCATCTCAATTTGAATTCATTAGAAACATCAGTAAGGTATAATTGCTAAATCAGAACGAACTTGAAGTTTTCTTTTTAGATTTCTAAAATAGAGCAACAAATGAATTTTTTTTACGATCCAAAAATGTTTAGCAAAAACAATAACATAGTTTTAAAAAAAACGATGCGCAACCTTTTCATTTTCACTATCCAACGCACTAGTAGCTTCATCAAGAAGTAGTATTTTTGGATTTCTTATAACTGCTCTCGCAATTGCAATTCGCTGTTTTTGGCCACCGGACAGTTGAGCTCCCTTTGAACCAACAATTGTATCATAACTCTAAAAAATAATTTGAGCTTAGGATAAAGTTACTGATATTAGAAAAATTGATCATCAAAAGTGAAATTCAATCTCAAAAAACAGAGTTGAAATTATGCATTTGAAATTACCTGATTTCATGCTCTATAGAAATTTAGATTTTAGTAATTTTGCATATTTATTATGATTAGATTAGAATTCTGAATAAAAACTTCGATCAGATCCTTAATTCTAATTTCCATGAAAAACTTATATATTGCTTGAATACCAAAAAAACTCGACCCAACATCAACAGTCCATTTCTGGTTCTGAAACAAACCTGCGGTAAAGAGGCAATATAGTTATGAATATTGGCTAATTTCGCAGCTGCTTCAATTTGATCCTGTGATGCATTATCCGAGCCATATGCAATATTGTCTCGAATACTTACATTGAATAATGTTGGTTCTTGATCTACCAGGGCAATGTGTGATCGAAGGTACCGAACATTATAACTTTTGATGTCTCGATCGTCGATAAACTTTAATTATGATTTACATAAAGTTATATATGATCTTGAAAATCAGAATTTTTTGAGTATTTATAACTTTTCAACTAAATTTATATTTTGGTTTACTTGAAGTTATCAAAAAAAATCTTTTTATTCTTATCCATTACTGTTAAACACTTGTAGTATTTTTCAAAGATTATGCAATATATCTGGTCAGTTTGTCATCATGCAAAATAAAATTTCAAAAATTTAATTTTCATTTTTGATCATTCCAAGAATAAGATAAAATTTACCAAAATGCCCTCAGTAGCATCATAAAATCGTTCCAATAATTTGATCACCGTACTTTTACCACATCCACTTAATCCTACTAGTGCTACCTTCTGACCAAACGTTGCGGACATCGAAAATTTTCTGAGGACTGCATGTTGACGAAACATTGGATATGTGAAGCAAACATCTTTCAGTTGAATATTTCCTTTCAGTGGCTAGAAAGAAAAATTTCATTGAAATTCCTCCAAGAAAATAATCAACTACTTCTGAAATCTAAAACAAGAAAATTCAAACTGTGACTCAATTTGTTTACATATTGTAATACATATGTAGGCCAACCAGAATGGATTGTTCGATACCTAAAAAGGTCTTTAAATTTTGGCTCATGAAATTTTCACTTTTCATTTCTCAATAAATCTTATTTTCTACTTTCTAATTTCTAAAAACAAAAGCAAAACATTTTGACATACTTAAGGGTGTTTGCAAAATTGATTGTTGAAGATAATGAAAGTGAGAATGAAAGATTCTTGTTTAAAGATTAATTGAAAAGTAAAAACGTTGTAATAATTTTTTGAAGTAATTTTTCATCAATTTGAAAATTTCTTTTAATTCCAATTATAAACTATAGATAGTTCTTGATTAGAAAAAGACAGAAAGATAGATAAAACAATAAAATATCTTCACCTGTTGAATGCCATTCTCAGACAAATTGTCTATAAGTGGAACGTAATTTTTGATATGGAATGTTAAACTTGCTGAAATACGTGCTCGTATGTATTCTGGCAAGAAGGATGCTGCCACAAGTACGGTAAATGATGCCACATTCAGTGATTCAATTACCCTATAAAAATGAAAGCAAATTTTTTCATAAATACGACTATTCGTAAAGTTTCTGAGCATGATACTGTTGTAAAATGAAGTTAGCAACTTTGACTTAGTGGAAATCTCATAGAGTACCATCCAGAGATACAACAAACATACACATCAAATATTTTACAGGTAGATCAATGGTCAGAATCTCACTCACTATCGTCCTTATTTGTAAATTAAAGAGAACGTTTAAAAATGGCTTACTGAAAAATATGATATGGTTTAGACCATGAATTTCGCACCAACCAAAGACCGAAAAGATAGGAAATGGCAAAATGGAACGGCGTCAAACTGATGGACATAGCATAAATTAAAGCTTGCCAAAAACCTAATAAATAATGGCTAGTGAATTGGAGAAGAAAGCTGAGAGCATTTAATTAGATAATGTAAAATATTTAATGAAATTTCATTTCTAAAATTATGTAAATATTCGAAATTAATTTCAACCATTTGTTTCTAATTTTCTTAGATTCTGATGCTAACTGTTAATTTCAGAAAAAAGATTTCTTTTCAAAAAGCTTCGGAGTATGAAAATTTATACTTAATCTGACAATATTCACGAATTTGTTTTTAAGAGAAAAAATGATACTATCAAAATCCAATCATCGCATAACAATATGCGACCGATACAAGAAGATCAATAAAATAATTTCAAAAAAAAGAGGAAATTGAAAAATTGATTGAAACCTCGTGTAATGGCTCGTTTATGTGGTTCCTGTGATGAAAAACAATAAGATTGGTATATATATTCCTGCTTAGTTAAATATTGCACAGTTCGAATATTTTCGATTGATTCGGCAGCTAACTGAAATTAATCGTCATAAAATTAATTAAGAAAATCCTACATTCATAAACTAATCTTTAAAAATATAGAAATATTTAGCTGCGCAAAAAGGAATATAAGAAATATATCAAATTGAAATAATATGAAATAAGGTAATCAATAAATTATTTAAGGCATATTCTAATTAACACATTAAAAACAGTTGGATAAAGTTCAGAATTTACTTCAAAATAAAATCTTTCTCATAAGCTTCATGCTGCGAAAAAGAGAAAAACACTAACAGTAGCAGCTTTTTCGGCTATTTTAGTATCCTTTTGACCGTGAATTTTGAGATATTGTGAAATCGCAAATTGTAAAATGATGAGGATAGAACAAGTAGTGAAGCCAACACATGCTATTTTCCAATCGAATGAAAATGCTATAATTACACCGAAGCAAAATGAGACAATTCCTTGTAGCACTTCTGCCAATCGTTGATCGATTGCCTACAAATTAGATTTTTAATGTTAATTGGAAAATTTCAGATTATGTCGATTAAATTTTTAAAGAGAAGTTTGAAAGTCAGATGTTCCGGTACTTTTGAAATATGACTTTTGGAAGTTGCCTTTCAACCGAGTGAATAAAATTTTAAATTCTACGATAGATTATCTGAGAAATTTAGCATACAGATTTAACATTTTCTGCATCGATTGCCAGACGCGCTGTTAATTTTCCAACTGAATGATCGTCGCTATCGAAGAATGACAAATCCTGTCGCAAGATATTCTAAATGATACTTATATTAAAATTTGTAGACTAAGCAAACTAATTGCTCATATCTTGATATAAAGCAAAATTAACCGTGAAAAGTGCAATACGAAGTCTCATTGACATTAGTTCACCGGCTGTACCGAATAGCGTTCCGGAAGAAAATGTTGAAAATCCACCCACAATACCCAAAATGAGGTAAAGTATAACATTTAGTGCAGTATCTTTAATCATTTTGTCTATTTCCAGCGAGGATAACGCCTAGAAGAATTGAAGACAAGATGATTATCAGTAAGCTGACGATACAATGATTATCATTAATGTACATAAAAATACGGCAAAAATATTTTTATGAAGCTTAAAAGTAATCATTTATTTTTGCTTTTCTTATTCAAAAGTTAAGAAATATCTTCAAATGATAAACTCACCAGGAACGTTCGACCATAAATGATTGAAAAAACGGGCCATGATAAACCTCGTACTATTGTAAATGCTAAGGCTACGGCAATGATCGGCCATTCCTTAAATTTAATATAATTTATTTCGTTTAGCCATCTGCATTGATTTCAACTAATTCAATATCGAATGAGATTACAAATTAGTTCTCACCTTCTTGGCAAATTTTAAAACATCAAAAATTGATGCATTTGCAACTTTATCATCAATTTGCTCATTAGAGATCCTGCAACAAAGATAAATTTCTTTTTTCGAAAGATTTGCATAAATGTTGAAAAGCGGATAAATTGTAGGAGAATTTATGCAACTTTTGATTGATGCGTTGCTTACAATTGAGTTTTAGGTGAATTTTTTTCTTATCAGAGCTTCATTGAATATTTTTATTAATTTTTTCCAAGCTTAAGAAACTACTTAATTTTATAATTTCAAATACTTACTTTTCATTTTCATAATTCATTTCGTTGCTATGTAATTTACTGTCCCTCTTAGTATCGACTTCCTTATTCTTCAGTTGTTGCTCGCTGTCCATGTGTTGATATGATGTAAGAGATTCATCTGAATATCAGTTGATAATAGATTGCTACGTTTCAAAAGCACAAATCAAAGATTATTTCGAATAAAATATTGGACGAATTGAAAGAAGTCAATATGAGCACAATTTTCTACTGGATGCTTTTTTTCAAGATACTGACCATTAACAGTGGTCAACATTAACTACATCATCTAGAGGGAAACAAGCCTTATTGATTATTAATATGATTCCAGCATTTAAAATCAACAGTATTACCATCATATAGATTTGTTGGTTATCCGAAAAAATCTACGCTTACTAAGCACTTAACTTACTAATTATACTTAGCTTAGCTTAGTAATTCCAAAAATAATGAATTAACTTTAAAATTGATATTTTTGAAGAATTCAATTTGACTACCGCTATCAGCGCCTTTGCCTATTTCTTGCTTTTCTGCACTTTCGCGATAAATTCCATTCAACGCCATTAGCTCATCGTGTGAACCACTTTCCATGATTTCGCCATTTTTGAAAACGATAATTTTATCGGCATTACGTATTGTTGACAAACGATGTGCTATGGTTATTGTGGTACGACCAGCTCGAACCTTAATAATCATTCATAATTTTGTTGCATTTATGTTCCTACAAGATAATGGTGATAAATGACAGTGAACATAACATTTTTATCGGCATAACAAACATATTATATCACCTATTCGGAATGGTTCATTATTATTCTTACATACACAACGAGGATATTTATTCTCTTCGTAAATACCATTCCTGTCGCTGTCATTAATGAAAGTTCATTATTTTTTTCTCATTATTGAAAGGATTGTAGTGTTGAAATGCAACATCAATGTTGAGGTTCTGAATGAGAGAAAAAAGGAACTAAATAGGAGTAAGTTAATTGTTAATTCCATGTAACAAAGAAACTGGATAGAATAAATTAATTTACCCGGTCAAGTGCAAGCTGAACAGCAACTTCACTTTCCGAATCCAGTGCACTAGTTGCTTCATCGAATATCAAAATCTTTGGATCACGAACTAAAACCCGAGCAATAGCAATGCGTTGTTTTTGACCACCAGATAACTGTACACCACCCATACCGATCAATGTTTTATATTTCTAAATGTTCAGAGAAACCTTCAGTATGATTTCTATCATGTAAAAAAGTTCCAATCCATTTTACAATTCTAAATTGTACAATTTTAGGCACTTTTATGAAGGCAAAAATTTTGCCTATTTTTTGCAATTTCTAACAAAATTACCAGATCAAAAACTTCTAAAAGTGAAATTTTCAGCTTTTTTGCTTTAACAAATTGTCCAAAAGAACTTATTATTTTCTTTAATTTTCAAAGCATATATCTGTGTTTGATGAAAGATATGATTCGGATGCTGAAACTTTAATTTAAAATGAACTGAAGTTAACTTTCGGTAGTTTCATTATGAAATCATGAGCATTTGCTATCCTGCAGGCTTCGATCATTTCATTTTCATTGAGCGCTTCATTACCCAGCTTTAAATTCTCTTCCACTGTTGCTGCAAATATTACTGGCTCTTGAGAAACAAGTCCAATTTGCTTGCGTAACCATTCAATATTCAAATCGCTAATTGGTATTCCATCAAATGTAATCTAAAATCAATTAATACCATTATTCATTTTGAAAGTTAAAAATCATATTTTAATTAGTTGCTGAAGTATTTAAAATCGAAAAAAAATGCTACAAATCATTTGAAAAATAATTATCGATTAGATCAAAATACCGAATAAATTCTCTAAAACAATAAACCAATTATTGCTTACTTTACATGTTTTTCTAAATATTGACATATTTTACGGAAATAAAACTGACTTTTCCTGCTTGTTGTTCATAGAATCTTAATAACAATCCGATTATGGTTGATTTACCGCAACCGCTATGTCCAACTAAAGCAACCGTACTACCTGGATTCACCTTAAATCGAAAATTTTTAAATGATTGAAGAGAAAAAAGAACGAAGAAATACTTCAGATTAATTTGGTGTTGCAACAATTACAATTTAAAGGAATTAAAAAATTTTTTTATTCAGATAAGGCAGCATATTTTAATTAGTTGCTGAAGTATTTAAAATCGAACCGTAAAAATGAATTAAATTAAATAATACAAATCAATGAATATAATTATACGAATTAAAATAAAATATTAAAAAGCGAAATTGAAAATCTTAGATAAACAGTAAAGGAGATGGCATCGTAAAAAGACACTGTAAAAATTCAAAACCGTGAATGATATGTTATTCAAAATTTTAACGTTCGGTCGAGTTGGATAATGGAAATAGATATTACGAAATTCGATACGACCATCCACATGTGACGGAGTTAATCCATGCTGTGATATACAATTGATTTCTGGTTTCTAAAGAAAACCTCTTCGAATATTTGGTATGAATTAAATTTTATCCAAATTTTCCAAACTAAACAAATAACCAAAGGATAGCTAAATATGTAAGCATGAAAAGATAGCTCGTATTTTTCCGAATTTAAGCAGAAATTCGTCTGAGTTACACTTTCTGATTTTTTTTTGAATTTTTCTACTCATAGATTCATTTTTTAAAAAATATTTGTGTTATTTACTCGATCGATGATTTGAAATACTTCGCCAGCAGCAAGTTTTGCAGCAGTGAAAACTCCTAATTGAGGTATCGCATAACCTAAACGTATTGCGCCAATCATTACAGCCCAAAATGCAACAAACATAATGCCTGGTGTAATTTCACCATCGATCACCAGATTTGTACCATACCTATAAATTTTTTTAAACAATATCTTTAAATGCTTAGCAAATGAGTTATTCGAAATACACTACTACTAGTAAGCAATAACAATGATTTATTTGATTAATCTGAAATAGGAGAATATTAACCTGAAATAAGAGAATATTAACTTTTCAATTCTCCGGAATTATACAGGTGGAGCAACCTTTATTGTATATCAAATTATCAAATCAAATAGAAATTTTCAGAATTTGGAAGACTCTAAAAATTTAAACTATCTGAAAACGCTGAAAAAAATTTTTTTGTATTTTATGAAAATTCGACAATAATTACCAGAAAATAAATCCCATAGAACCAAAGAGAACGAAAATATAGAAACCCGTGAAAATTCCAGTAATAAGCACTCCTTTTATACCCATTTTTTGCGCATATTTCAAACGATCTTTGTATCTAAAATTCAGAAATTAATCTTTAGCAAATAGTGAAATCTTGAAGTTCAAGTATTGAAAGATGGAAAGGGAAGAGATACTTATTTGTTCATTCATTTACAGAAATTATTTCAGTCACTTTGAATGAATTAAGTGAATCCATTTTACTTCATTAAAATATAATTAAATCTTTCTCAATTATTTCCAACATTTTCAACACTTCATGAAATTAATGTGGAAAATTTAAAAATCATTATAATCTAAATGCAACTGAATTGATTTTTATTTCATCGCATAAAAGACTGAAATATTCATAAGTGAAATAAAAGAAAACGATTCAGTTATCAATTATCAAATTATCAATGTGAGGATAAAAAAATACCTAAGAACTTCGGTGTACTGCGCATTGAAAGAGGTAACTGTTCGAATATTGCTGATAACTTCATTAGCAACAGCTCCTGCTTCATTGTATGCAAGCATTTCTTTACCTTTCATAACCGTTAGCGCCTGGGAGCATATTATGGAAATTATTGGAATCAAATGGAATCCACAATATAAATGTATATGTATACGATGTCAATAATTCTGAAAAATACTAACTAATTTTTGAAATTTTATTTGTTCAAATTTTTTCTCAATTTGCAAAATATAACTGAACTGACCTTAATTGACCCAAACAACAACAATGTAACAATTGGTGCGATAAGAAGCATTAATAAAGTGATGCGCCAGCTAGAAATAAGGATTTTATTTTTTGAAATGAGGAACATTTACCAATTGAAATGTTAGCATTCATCATTTGAGACAAATTTCAATTAATATTTATAATCCTTCTTTAATCCAATTTATTTTGTGAAGGATTTGTGACTAGGTAGAACGCTTGTTGTTTAATCAAATTTTAACATTGATCGAAATTATTATAATAGCACCATTTAATATTGTTAAATAGTAAAGTACCTGTAGTAGAAGGCAACGATAATGCCAAAGATTAAATTAGCTGAAGCTTGCAAAAGAATGCCGAATTTATCACCTATACCATTTTTGATTTGTTCTATTCCGCTGAAATTACATAAAATTTCAAGCAATGAAAGAATTTTTTGAACAATTTATAATTTTATAAAATATCTACGTGGATAATTTATTGGTAAGTGCGCCAGCTTCTTGTTTATCATACCAAGCCATTTCTTGCTTTAATAATGCAGCAAAATATCTCTTACGAATTTCGTGAGCACAACATTCACTTGCTGTAAATAAACAGCTCATCTGCAAAAAACGAATAATAGATGATTATTGAATCTTGAAGAAATAATTTAATAATTCTTAACAAACTTTCATGAAAATTAATTTAAAGAATGTTAATAATTAATACTAATTAATGTTAATTAACCTATCTCATGTGGTTTATAGCAAAGTGGAATAGTATTTTGACAATTTTGAGATTCTAAAGAAACTCATTGTTTTACTTAAATAGGTTAATTAACATTAGTTAATGTTAATTAATGTCATTTAACAAGTTAAAATGGATTAATTTCTTCAGTCTAATTGATAGGTTGAAGATTCATTGGCAAATAATAGTGATAACTTAATTCTTCGTCCTTCACAATTTCTTTCTTTTGAAATATTCTTTGGTTAAGGAAATAAGTGTTGCTTGTTTATCATATAATAAAACGAGGCAAGAAACTAACGGAAAATAATCCGAGAAGAAATATGGCAGTACCAAGTAGTGCATAAAAGCATGCATAAGTAAGCACTGAATGTGTGTATGTTTCCATGTTGAAAGTACCATTTTGAAGATTTGCTTGACCAGCTATTAATGTATCAATCATTCCCTGCAATTTTTAAATTCCATCCTAAAATTTATTTATCGAATTAAGCATTCATTTTAGGATTCTTTGAGGAGTGCAATTAAATAAGCATTAAAATATATCGATAGGTAAATAGTACAAATTCTTACCTTTCCTCCAGTTTATTTAATTCATTTTGAGCTAATAAATAGAAGAATATAAGGTTGTAGACAATTTTAGGACTAATACATCTATTTAAAAATTCAGCAAAATTATATATCTCACAGAAATCATACATGCAATGCAGTAAACATAAACATATCGATAGGTATAATTTATTTCACTAATAAATTTTTAGCTTGAAAATATTTGTCAGAAACAATGTATAACTTACTCTGAAGAAGACAGAGGTAAGTGGTGTTATTGCTCCGTTCACTAATGATAATATGATACCAAAACCAAACAAAATATAATCTCGTCGTTGAGCATATCGCAACTGTGAAATTTTTCAATATTAGAAAACGTAATAATTGCTTTCCTGTCAACACATCCTGTTGCTATTTTAACATCGATATCAGTCATCAATGGTGTATTGTCGATGTCCCATAAAATTTGTATATATGTATATATCATGAACACCAAATGAAAACTGATATATTATTAATTGAATGTATAATATTCAAAAAAAAGAAATCTACAAATTGTTAAAACAAAAAAAGCTGATAAAATAATATCCTGAAATCACAAACCTTTTCTTAGTAAATTGTAGCAAAAACATTACTTAAATAATTAATTGGATCAAGAGAAAACAAATTATGGAAGAAAGAGATATTTTATTTACAAATCATTCGATAAAGGAGATTCTAAATTAAAGGAAACGAAATTTTCAGAAT
This sequence comes from Cercopithifilaria johnstoni, assembly GCA_916381525.1. Taxonomy (NCBI): domain Eukaryota; kingdom Metazoa; phylum Nematoda; class Chromadorea; order Rhabditida; family Onchocercidae; genus Cercopithifilaria; species Cercopithifilaria johnstoni. The sequence goes on from CAKAEH010001033.1 coordinate 76,059, forward strand.
CAGATCATTTCATTTATTTCAAATTTAAGCAAAATTTTCATTATAAAAATATAGATGACTTCTGATTATAAAATTGCACCATTCATACCTCTTACACAGATAAATTCTAATTAATAAAGCTATAAAAACTAACAATCTCGATAAATGAAACGTGTCGGATTGATTGAGCATTATCATCGAATTTATTCTTCCAGTTCGATTTTTTCTCCATCTATATTTCTTGCCAGCAATGATCAGTGTATATTTGACGTAACTGCAACTTCAAAGCATGAAAATAGTTGAAAAACAAATTTCTAATCAGATGGATGATAATTCACAACTTAAAGGTGTATCAGGGTTGTTCAATATTCTAGCGTAAAGTAAAATAACAAAAAGTACTCATTTTACAACATAACTTGACAACTATTCGATCATTAAATATTTGATAAACAAACAGGAAATAGTAATTTGTATTTATTTATAAAATAGATTAAATTTATTGATTTTAAAGTTTGACAAATTTAGGGCAAAAAATTCGAGTTGAATTGGGTGGAAATATGTGAAAAGAATAGAGAAAAGAAAGGAATATCGCTTTGCTAACAAATTAACGCTACTCAAGCAATTCTCAAATTGTGTAAACAATCATAAATAGGATCGATCCATAAAGATTTCAAGACATCTATTTGTTCATTGGAATAGAAATGACGTAAAAATAATATTGATGTTTATGTTGTAGAAAATTTAATTTAAAATTTACAGTAAAGAAAAAATGAATGCTACTCCCTGCACTTCATTGATCTTTTAAGTACATTCGGGTCGTGCAAGAAAGAACATTATATTACACTGTTCGATTTATTCCTCTGTTCCTTTTAATACCACCCATCATATTGTTTGTTATATAGGGATTGCAAAACAATTTAAAAATGAATTTAATTTACATAACATTTCAATTTGTAACTTTTCAATTAAATAAATTTCCCCCTAATTTCCGCTGATCATTGCAACATTTCTGCATAGAAATGTTGTAATGATCAGCGGAAATTTGGTGGAAAATTTTTTATAGAGATATTTCTGTTATACGATTATGTAACTTTTTCATTAATTAATTACTTCATTCCTCTTAAACAGCACATTCTGTCAATTTAGCAAAAAGAGGAAAAGTTGGAAGATATTGACACACTAAAATGAGCATATAAATGGAAAAGAGAAAATCTTCTACGACTGTCATTGATGACTTTCCATACAGTATTGATATTTTTGATCGCTTTCATGTGATTGACAATGTGATCAATATTAATTTTTAAATGAAGAGAGGAGTTACAGTTTAGGATTTGCATATATAATGTTAAATTATAATAAAATTATGTTAGAGCAGAATTTCATTGATATCATATTAATTTTAATTCTGTTATTTAATTTTTCATTTTTGGATATGCTTAATTACTTATTGAATATGTAAATCTACACTCGATTTTTCATACAAAGTTCGATTTTTGAGCCTAAAAGGAATCTGAAGAAGGTGGCAAATCTTTTAAATTAATTTAATACATCACATTTTCCCATGCCTAACTTAAGGCATTAAGCGCTTTTATGGATGATAGTTAACGAAATGTTCAAGTTATATTAAGGGATATTAACGGATTGTTCGATGTTTGCTTCAGCATTCCCTCATCATAATCGAAAGTAACTTTTTCTACAGGCACCTTTAAATTAATCTGTAGGCTTGATCATGAGAATGTCATTAGAAAAACTTTGCCCTGAATAAAAGATAACTCTCCAAATGTTAGATGTTTAATGTTACCAACAGATCATTTAGCGACATGCTCTAAAGATGAAAAAAGATTACCAGTCCCTTGTGCACAGAATTCAGAATTGCTTCGCGATCATTTTTTTAAAAATCTCTGCTGCATCTAGCACCGGCAATACATCCTTTAGTAAGCAATAATCCTTATCCGGTAATTTCGGAGCGACTTTTCCTGCGTCTGTTTCAGGAATGCAGTTGTTATGGAATTCGGAGATTTGTCCTATAGAAGCTGCTTCATTCTTGTTTGCCTTTTACTCAGACATTTGAGACATTAATGATGGGAACGACCAAGAATAATTTGAAAGAAGTAATTTGATTGAAGAGAAAAAGAAAAATGATAAAGCGACGGTCATCTTGCTGCATTTTACACAGCCAATGAAGGGAACATTGGTTACATATTATGCAGACAAAGGTCAAACAGGAATCCTTCGTATTCCTGTTTACTACTGAGCCATGAGTAGATAGATATCTGACTTGACAAAGATGAGACCGACATGTTGTTGGTAATTCTACCTCACTCACATTTACAATCATGAAATCTGTAAATTTGACCTTTGTCTACATAATATGTAACCAATGTTCCATTCATTGGCTGTGTAAAATGTAGCAAGATGACCGTCGCTTTATCATTTTTCTTATTTTCTTCAATCAAATTACTTCTTTCAAATTATTCTTCAATCAAATTATATCCAGTTATCAGGATAGTGGTCAAGTTTTTTTATTAACAGGCATTGTTCATCTCTTTCTTCCATAAAGATAAGCAAAATTGGTATATTTAATGAGCAACCGATCGAACGATGTCATGTTTATTTTGATGAGCTTAAAAATAGTATGTGCTATTGCGAGACTTTTTGATATCTCATTTGAATGTAAAATCATACAAAAATTCATTTTTTTAATTACGTTGAGCTAAATAGTGCTGGATCTAAAATTCATCAAAACCAATAAAGTCAGGACGAAAACTAACATTCCTTTAAGTCCAAATTCAAACAATAAAAAATGCAAAAAATGGCATGTAAGAAATTCGGCCTGGATATTCCGCGTAATGTAAAATAGTAACAGTTGAATAAAATAGAAATAGAACAAACATTGTGAAATTATTATTATCATACAAACAAAAACAAAAGAGACGATGGCAAGAAAAAGAATAAATAAATGAAGGACACATAGGGAACCGAAGAAATGTAAAGTCGGCATTGCAGTTTATCATTTCCTTACTTCTTTCAGTTAACAAAAGAAGAACGAAATGAAAACAACCTAAATTTTAAAAAGTTACTTCAAGTCTATCACACTGCAGTAACTGGTCCAAGTTCAGCAGCAACAGCAGCGGCATGTACGGCTTTTAGAATATGTGCTTCAGAACATTTACTTTTACGAATGCCAACAATCGGTGCCATTCGTTTCGTAAATTCGATATAATTTTTTTGCAGTTCATTCTGGAATTTCGTAAAAGTTAAATTCTCACTGTGAAATCCCACTTGAACAATCATCATGAAATTGGAATAAACGAATGAAGAATAATGCTGAGTAGTTATTAATCAACTACAATCATTGTAATTGAAATTTTAATATACAATAATCTGATCATCGATTATAAATGTATAAAAGGAATCACTTGCTGGCTAGCATAAAGTACAAGGATCCCATGTACAGTAAGTGTAATATATGATAGTCGACTATTTTTAATGAGCTGATTATAGAAATAAACTTTTATCGTGAAATGAAAACGCTAAAAAACAAAAGAAGCCTTTAACAAAAACCTTCAGATTTGCTGTACTCTTTTCAATAATGAAATTTGGCAAGCTAACCTGATAAGCCTGTTGATCAGCTTGGATAAGTTTCTTGTTCTTCTGAAGAGCATCTGCACATTTCTTCGAAAAATCTTTGAAACATAAGCGAAGCTTATTCTGGAATTTATCCATCGGTTTGCCACGTTCATCCAAAATCATATTTGTAAGAAATACGTTGGCAACCTTCAAAAAAAAATCGTTTATGAAGTTGTTGCTGAAGTGATAATGGGAACATGATTATATCTCCTCGTCCACTAACCTTGATATTATCATTATAAAATGTTATAAATATTATAAGAACAAAAAAGCGACCTATTCCAATAACAAAGAAAATTTCTTAATATAGAAATCTAGTCATAATTTTAGCATCAGAATTTTATCATCTTATTTACTTCCATTAATATTTTGACAAGTTTATAAAATTTGAACTCACTTCTACAGGACCTTGGTTGACAGTGGTACCAATGCAACCTTGTAGTACCATTTGAAGCATTTTAGCATCAGGTGGATCTTGTGCGGTAGCAGCAGCTAATTCACGAGTTCGTTTTTGGACATCTTCAATTGCAACTTCAATTGGTGTCAAAATATTTTGTTCACGATTCACCACTCGAAGGCGTGTTTTTACATATGGAAAACTGAAAAGATACGCGAATAATGTATAAAATAAATATCGGTTCATTTAAGGAAAACATTCTTACAAAAATAAAAGATTAAATATCATTAAGCCGTTATCGTGTGCTAAATGATAATTATAAGTATTATGAAAGTTCCGTAAAGGACGTCTACGTTGTTATTCGTAAAACACTGGTATTTGATTAGGGTGTTGCTAGTTCGTTTCTTCAAAGTTCTTTTCGATGAACATGCATTAGACGCCTTCTTAATTTGCATGAAGCTTTTATAGAGATTGCTGTGCTTTAATATTTCAAACTGAAGACGTGAATCTGAAAATCGACTCAAAGTTACCAATGTTGTGTGGCTAGCACAGTTCGTCTTTTGTATTGATCCTTCAAATCACCATGTGCACGACCGTCTTTCGTGAACGGTGTTGCATAGACGAACCGATATAACTTGTGATTCCTCTCGAAATGAGTAGGACGACGACGTCGTTCCCAATTCTCCAAATATGGTTCTACATATGTGATTTGCAAATAGGCTTTTGTGGAATCCAAACGGTTTGGATCGACCTACAGATTGATTTCAAGCATCAACTTAAGCAAATTTCTTCCACTCGTAAAACATGTTATCGCTCAAATTTAGTCAAAAGATGGGAAACATACAGAATTTGAATCCTTAATAACTTCCACAACTCCTTTCCCAAAACGATCAGTGTAAAATGCATCCAAACGATGACTGATTTCGGACAATTTCGTAATTGCGGGCTCTTTGTAGATGAATTCGACACCGTCCAAATCACCGAAACGACTACCATAAAAACCCACCCGAAAATAGGTACCGAAACAACGTTTGTCGGCGCTGAAAAACTTTTATGACAATGGAGAATCAAGTTTCTGTACTCTTCATATTGCAACCAAAATATAATCATATTCTTTCCAAAAGTTTCAAATGCCTAAGTTAACTTTTGACAACCAATTGTAACAGCTTTAATTATCTGCAAATGTCGTTTGAGTGAAAAATATATCAAATCTAAAATGCAAAATTAACAATATCTCCATTATTTAAAAATTAAATACAAGTTGGATGAATTTTGAATTATTAGACATGTACCTTGGTAAAGGTGAATACCATGCATCGGCGATATCTTCAATCAACGGCACAGTTGGTTCAATACGTGAAAGCGCTTGACTCAGGCAGCCGTGTACTTGTGCCAAATGTCGGTAATCACGATTTTCTTCCAAAATTGGTGTTATTACCTAGCATAAACAAGCTATCGAAATTATATAAAACTTTAAAATTTTTGTAAAGTGCTAGAATTCCATTTCTAAAAAAACCTGGTTCCAATACAATTATAGTAATGCTTAATAACCTTGTAGAGTTGTACCATTGATTCATACATTTGAGCTTTCTCCATAAACTGCGCTGTTTTCTCCACCAAATGTACTAAACCATTTTGTGTAAAATGACGACTTTCACAAATACCTTCTTCGTCGGGACTACAATTGATTCAAATGAGTTTTGAAAAGTTTTGAAAGCAGAAAAAATTCTAACAATCTGGGCAAAAAAGATATGGGCAAATCTAAAATACAAGAGGAAAATATTTTCTGTTAAAAATAAAAAATAATACCTAATAACATCATCCGAAACAGCACTTTCTTCGAGAATATTATCGCTTATAGCTTCGAAAGCGGCAGCACCTTTAGGGACATAAATATCATATTCGCGCATCGAAATATATTCAGCAGCTAAAGCGGCTGCATGCAACATGCACTGTGCAGCTTCCGCTGCGTTATCCCGAGCTGAATGCTTATTTGCCATATTTATCAACCATGTTAACCTAAATTAACGCATTTTAGAGCCTGTTGCTGTACATTTCAAAACAAAACTCAATTTCAAAGAATGCAAAAAATGAGAAATTTGTCGGTAATCACAGAATATGAAAAAAAAGTATCACAGCATTTTAGCGATACAGTTGAATAATTCCACATGAGTCACAAACCGAATGGAATATTTTGATGACTGACATGCCTTTGACTCTCTGCAGAGATCATACCAACCAAGAAACAGAATAATCCGTTTTTCTGAATTAATTCAGGTGAAGTAAAAATGTGCTCGTTATAAATACCGAAAAATGATGCCAACCTAAGATCTGGATTGTTCTGATATCCCTTCGCAACACGATACATGAGATCGATTAGCATTTCAAAATCATTAGTGTATTCTTTCATTTTTACTGTATCCGATAATATCATATGCAAATTGAAAACGAGATCTTTTACCTGCAGTTGCACATAATGTTTTCTTGATTTGAGAAGTCTAAATTGCACAAAAAATTTGAAAGATATTATTCCAGAAAGTAACATTTTACACATTAACCTGCTCTGAAAAAGTAGTATTGCGTAGCTGCGAATCAATTGAAGCATCTGTTTCGGAATATGTCAGTACAGTTTTTAAACTGTGACGTAAACAATCTTCATTTATCCAATCGCCGTGTTTGGTACCCGTAGAAACCAATGTACTCAGTGACATTGTAATTTGCATTTTAACTTTTGAAAAACTTGCTCCTGATTCGAAGCTCTGCCTCATTAATAGATATAATGAAGCTGCAGCCTATAAATCTTTTTCAATAAATTCAATTTCATATCATGATACCTTTAGTCAACTAGAAAAAGAGATTACTTTCTGTATCTCCGCTGAGATTTCATGTGGACTATTCTCAATTACTTGTTTGTCACGAAATATTAAAGCCTGGATAAAACTATTCCTAACCTGTTTACATAATTTAATCTTCATTTGAGAAAACGATCTACTGCTTTTTCTCTGTGCAAGGTTATACCTATTTTTACCTCCACAAATTATTTTAAATAAGAAATGCGGTCCCATTACTATCCACAAATTTCCTTAGAAGCAATATTAACAAATGTACCAACTTTAAGAATCAAAATGAACTAAAACATTTTATACTTTTTCAAAACTTAAATAGTACCTGCGAGCGAACAGCTGGCAAGCGGGATGCACAATATCTTAGTAGATGAAGGCACAATTCACCACACTGTTCAGTCTCCTATAAACAAATCACCGACAGTTACTTGCTACAGCAATTTTTAAAAGTTATATGAGATATGAATATGCACGAAGGACGGTCAAAGAAAAGTTTATGAACAAAAATAAGAATTGCAACTCTGAAAGATGAACTCAAATAAAGAAATCAAGGAACAACGAGCAACGAATTAAGTGAAAGCAATAATTTGCATTTCGAAGTAAGAAACTATCTGACAATTGATATATTTCGAAAATATGAAAATATAATATTAACCTGTTCAAACAGCAAATCTGGATACTTCGTAACTATTGCTCGTTGACTTGCAAAAACACTTTCCAAAGTTTGTACTGACTGATTGCAAGCAAGAATATGCATCTTTAAAAATTTAATGAAGAAATTAATTTAATTTTTCATCTTTCTTCCTAATAAACATTACGTTCAACTGTCAATATAGCTCTTTCGCTTACATTTCATTTATTCCAAAGTTCAAACTTGAACTTTCAGTTGTAACGACTCCAATACTAATTTTATCTATCTATTTGCATATTAAGACAAAAAAATCGCAATTTATGCAATGCATCTACAATGTATAAGAATATGAAGAACGTGTTTTTGACGAATATTCAAGTGAAACAAATATTTTTGAATTTAAAAGTGGCAAAAAGTAATTCAGAACTATAAAAATCAACGTTAATAAACTCACCAACACTTTTAATACAGAAGGTAACACATAAAAGAGATAATCAGAACCCAGAACCGACACCACACGTATAATGAGTTCTAACGTATCCAGCACTATTAATGGTATCTCGGTGCAAAGGGTCGCTTCAAGTATAATATCTTCGTCACTTGCTAAACTAAACGAATTATTTCTGGAAAATAAATAGCTTCCGAATTCTTCCTTACTTTAATGACTTCCTCATCATTTCATAACTTCCAATTAACTTTGAGATACTTCTATATATTGCAAGACTATTAAGATGAAACATTTAAATATTGGGTGGTATATAACTTACGGATAGGTTCATCGCTTGACTGTCCACCGCTACTACCAGTGCAACTTTTCCAAGAACTTTTTCCTTGTGAATCTTTAGTTTCTTTACGCCACCGAACACCATTTTCAGAATCGGCTGCACCACGTGATTTTTTTCGGCTAAGCTCTTTAACCGATGAGACTTCGATATTACTACCACTTTCGTCCTTTGCTTCCTCTGCAAACTCACCGGTACCCTGCAAACTCCTAATAGACAATGCTATCATGTTATAAAACTTCTCAAGAAATTTACAAGAATTTTCAGTTCTTAACGTACGAACTGCTCAAAAATGCGACCAGTACTTGATTAGGACAGAAAAGAGATGATCTGAATTCGAAGCATGAAACAGCAAGTTGTAGAACATCGAGAAACTGTGAAATTCGATTAGACGACAAATCGCGAATCCACTGACGCAAAGACGATCGTTCCATATTTTTCAACGTCCAACAAAAACATGCTAATATCTGAATGAGATTTGAGGAAATTAAATTTAAAAAATGGAAAATCAAAATGATTCAATGCATTCGTCCTACACAAAACTTCATGGTGATTATATATGTTTTATGAAAACTATCACCTGACGTGTATTTTCCAACGAAAGTGATGGTCGAACTAAATTAATATGCTTCCGTTCGGTTCGAGGTGAGCAAGGTGGTGAAAAATTCATCCCACCAATTGCAAGCATAACTTTGTCGCTGATAAACGGCCCGTTATCTGTTTCCATTGTGTAACTGTAGTTTAAGAATGGTTTAGAAATGGCTACTATCTTCCTCAAATTTGAATTCGAAAAGATTTTTGCAAAATCGGAAAACTTGCCCATTAGAAATGGATGTGGAAATTTCATAGTTAATACTGGAAGACTTCGAGTAAGGATTGTGCAATTGAGCTGAGGCGTCCAGAACAATACCGATGATTGGTAAATACAAGGATGCTACTCGTGCTTTCATCGTATTATCAAGAAGTCGAGCATCCAATTCATGGCTGCTCAGCAAATTACGAATAAGACTTATAGCACTGAAAATATTCTTAAAAATTATCGTTTTCCCCACAAAACCAAGATAGGACGAACGTGCAGTAATATAACCTCAAAATAAATAGGAAATATGATACAGCATAATTATATACCTTTCTTTGTTACAAACAATCAAAATTAGAGCAGCTCTCACAACTTTAAAAAAAAAGGTCTCATAACATAAAGTGAATTAACCGTGAATGAAGTAGAGTATTTGATATATCGAGAACAGAAGCTAGATCAGCGAGTGCCAGCCCAATTAGAAAATGTCGCGAACGAAACTCAACAGTTAGCTCTGCTGATCCAAGTGCACCATGCGATTCATTTGTTTGACTTGAAGACCTGAAAAGGTATAAAATAAAGCTATGTAAATTAATTGGCTTCGTCTAAAATACAAAAAAAAAGGACAAGCGATAACTTCAGAAATTTATCAGATGGGTTTCCGGAATTCAAAATTTCGGACTCCAAGAAACTAAATCAAACCTGCTACTGATACTTGAATTTCCTGGGCTACAAGACTGATGTGAAGAACAATGATGCAAGGACACAGATAAATTAGTGCTACCCTCCGAATTGGACGAATTGGAAAATGCCGACGCTGCTGACTGAAATTCGAAATGATCGAGAACAAAGAGGGAAAATGAGTATTTATTAAACAAACTCCAATAAAACTTACATGAAATGATCCACCGGAATGGCTTGTTGACATACCTTGCGGATTACCAGAGCCAAACGGCAAATTCAGTACAATGAAATGCTCATGAGAGGCAATGATCCGCAAAAAGTCCAATTTAATTAGCATGAGAGCTGGAACTACGCGCAGTTCGGTGCAGTTTCTTGAAAAAAAAAAAAGCAATATTCCTCAATTCTCCAACATCATAAAATCTAGCTGTTATAATATTGCCACATAAGCTCTTCATCACGATTCAATTACTAATGTAGCGCATTCAGTACTTACAAAATCATTCTGGATCAGAAACATGTGCACTTGTAAAAAATTTAAGATAGACTTTTTAGATGAACAGTCAATTTGAAAACTAATAATTAGGAAAAATGAATTCAGCTGTTAAAAAAGAATTTATGCAAAAGTTACCCTATCTTAGCAGCAATCTCGCGGTTAAACTCTCTGATCAGTGTTATCACAAAGGATCTATCCATCAGTGACAAGCAATCACGCAAGAAATAGGCCCATGAAGTACTGATTGACTGTGACTGAAGTACATAAATTTCATTTTAACCAATACGATAATAACAAACATATCTCACAATTTACTATTGTCTTATTTATTAATAAGGAGAAATCTTTCGTTGCAAACAATTAAAGCCATGGAAATACCTGTCTTGGATCTTTTGAAATTCTTTGAATCACTTCACTCACGATAGCCTGAGAAAGGGCATTCAAATCTTGGATAAAGGCTTCACTAAATCGAAGCTTTCGTGGTAAATACAAACGATTTGAAAGAGATAAATATTCTGCCATTGATTTAACCTATAAAATTTACCATGAGTGGAAAACAGAATGAAAAAACATTACTTTTGAACACATAATACTGAATATTATTTTAACTGAATATTATTTGACTTATATGGTAAAGAATGGGGAAAAAAAATTTTATAAGATAAATATTGCATAAACAAACAACTCCACAAATTTGCTATAAGAAAACATACTATAAGCTCAAGGAAGAACCAGGAATTGAGGAAAGCCATTTCTCGAGCTGCACCACCACTGATTACCCACTGCAATATTAATTCTTCGTGCATCATCTGCAAAAACCCGATATGTACGAAATAAACTTTAAAAATTGATGAAAATTTTACCAGAATAAATTTCGACGAAAAGAGTCAAATTCGAACCGATCACCAATTACCAATTAAGTTATAATTGCAATTCCGACATAATTCATTTCTGTCAACTGCATTTTTCTTCGATAAATATTTCTATTGCTCCTGCCACAATTTATATTAATTCAAGTAATTTTAATTGTCTAAGACTAACCGCGTTTTCGCTTGCTTTCAGTCTAAGTTAAACTCAGGCACCAAAACTTGGAATAACAAATTCTCGAAAACAAGACACTAAATTACTAAAAAGATTTATGAAAACTAGATAAAAATACATTTCATAACCTTTTTTGATGCCTTCGGTTCACAGTCGTCTTCGACAGATGCTTTTATATAATTTGATCGCTCAAATTCTCCTTAAAAAACAAATTTTCTGAAATAACACCCTAATTCCTAATCGTTCTTTTCAGTAAACCATAACATAATGAAATAAAAACGAATCTTTTTAGAATAATTAAGAATCTGATGTGATCGCTGCACATGCAATTCCAACAAAGGTACCAAATATACTGAGTAAATTATTAAAATTTCACTTTAAAAGTTTAATGCAAATAGTTTCTAATGAAATAAAATACTAAAATACAATATTTAGCTCTACTCACTGATAATGTCAAGAAGATGTTTGTTTTCGGGTGAAGTAGGCATTCGTAGAGTATCCTCCGGTTTAAGCTCCGTCCTACTATTGTTTGGCTGCATGATCGAAATTTCTAAATCTCGGAAAATCTTTTGAATTTCATTACGCAAAAAATAATTAAAATGACATCTTAACTCACAGTACATCATGTCATTGTTAAGTATCGCTGATGATTAACAAATAAAATTAGATACAATCTATAACAAACCTTTAAGAGCAATTTTATGATAATGTATATAGGTCGTGAGGAGTGAACTACGACCGTGAGCATCACAGAAGTTATTCAAAAGAACAGTACATATTTTGACAAGTTGTCCAAGTACTTCGAAGCATACGGCTGACACGGATACTGTAAAAGATCAAAAACATTAAACATTTAAGCATCTGAGAATCCAATGACTTACTCATTCTAAATTGAACAACAATTCACTTATTGTAGTGTCAAGAGAATGATAGTTATATGCCACTATCGAAAAATAGAAGGGTTGACGCTTCATGTAAGATGCATTTCGAATAATAATTACCTAAGATTACAGTTCACAAGTAGAGACAGTTTAATTCAGTTCCCACCTACATTTATTCCAAAAATGCATAATTGAAAATAATGAAACAAACCCGTATATGGAGGATACGCAATTAATGCCAACAGCTTATCCAGTATAACATATAGAAAAGCAACCATTGGTTCAGGACGGGCTTTTATGACACTTCGTATTGCATCCTTTAAATCAGCTTCCAATATTGGTGGATTCTTTTTATCATTAACGCCTAATGACTGGTATGCAAGCAGAAATTTGTCCAAATAAGAATCCTGAAGATCACACTTTGATATTAGTTTCAAAATTGAGTTTATATTCTTATTCATGCAAAAAAGAACGATATAACTTATACCTAATTGACTTGACAAATTAAACTGATTTATCAACAAACAAAAATGTTAAAATACTGAAACAAGCACATCCTACCTGCGTATGAACTGTTGTAATAGCCTCAAGTTTTACATCAAAAAGCGGTTTGTGCCCTTCCAACCATCTAACATTTGGTAAATTGACATCCGGTGAGAGATACCCATAACTCTGCGGTAATTGTTCTAATGCAATGGGTAAAGTAAATTCACCAGTTTGCAATCGTCCATCTTTCAGCAATGGAATCCATGAATACCCTATGGGTATTTTGACTTCATCGCCAATTTTGTTTGGCTTACATGTAATGTGGAAAAAAGTGAACAGTATGTGATGTCCATCATTTAAGTAAACCGGCAAATTAATTTTTATTTCATCATAGAAGCTGGGCGTTCTGAAACCACAATTTCAAAGATTTTCCATTTTAAAATAAAAAACTTCATTTTAAAATTTGGAAATAACTACTCTTATCATTAGAACCACAAAGCACTATGCCATCACACTTTCCCAGTGAAACCAATAATATTCAGATTCAGATTCTCAATAAATTATGCATATTTTAAATTTTTTGGATGCTATCACCCCAGGTTATTAAATCAAACTCACTCAACCTCAAATAACTTAAAGATAACAAAAGTTAAGTGAAATTACTCTACGAATACTTACATCCTGTATACCAGTTTACTTGATTTGTTTTTATTAAATAATTTTATCCAAAATTTACTTGAAATATATTTCAACAATTACTTGTTGTGATAAGAAACTGCAGTATCAGCAGAAAAAGTAATGTTTGGCCCACTGGATTTGCCAAACACAGCATAAACAGGTTTTTCCTGGGCATTCATCAATTCCACACGTATAGCAATGTTACGCGAAGGACCAGAACGGTTAGATAAGTTTACTGAACGAGGATATATATAGAGCAGGTTCCTAAAATATCATTTAATCAAGAAGAAAAGGGAAAAAATGATATGTAAATAATATTTAGTGAATTCGATAACTTACCTATAGGTAGCATTTACAGCATAAATTCCTTTACTCGGGAATTCTACAATTTCTTTGACGATATCCATTGGATTGCTAGAAACGAATGGATACACACGAAGAAGATCAGGTGTAAACCGGAAAATACATGAAATCTTATAAAATGAATAAATAATTTAGTTAATTATATATGTAAATAAGTAATCCAAGGAACGCAAAATTCTATTTGGTTTCCAGAAATTCAGTCGGTGAAACAGAGGGAATTCTTAGGTTTTGTCTCTTCAAGAACTCTATTTCGGAATATATTTCAAAAAGGAAAAACTTGAAAATTGAATTGATAAGTTAATACCTCATTAAAGATTCGCCACATCCACCTGACAATTCCATTTTGAATGTAATTGGAAATGTTTTCAACTTAGCTAACTTGGAACCACCTTTTCGACAATCCGCAAGCATTTTGCAGAGATCTTCATCAGTCAAACGTTCTGCTTCCTAAAAATAGTCATCAAGAAGTGAAAAATAATGAAATTCAAACTAAAAGAAATTTAGAATTTATATGAACAAGCAAAATAAAATTTCATCCAGACGCACATTGAAGTTCTTAACACCATCACTGCAGAATGGTAATCTTAATGAAAACTGCACTAAGACGTATGACATCATAACACTACAGTGTGTTCTTGATCATTATTGTCAGTAACAGTCCCGAACGTTCAGATAATGGCCATCAATTTTTCAAAATTTTTAAAACAATTAAGCTTACATCATACAGAATCCAGACTCTAAATTTTTTAATATTACCTGTCTAAAGAAGGAATTGATATTGAGCAGCAGAGGTTGTAGACCACTTAAGGAGGTTAACGAAGAACCGCCATCTTTCAGTAATGAGGCAGTCTCGAGGCCCAGTCCTACTGCAGCTGTTTCACTTTGCGAGAGAGTCGGATGAAGCCCCGCAAAAAGTTTACGTTTTTGCAACGGTGTACGACTTTTTTGGGATTGCTGCGCTCCTACAAAAACTGTACCGGACAAAGTTCCGCTACCCGCTCGGCGAAAAGTCCCTGATGTTGAATTCGATATTCGATCTGAAAGTGCCTTCTTGATCCACAATTTCAATCGAATTTAAATCTTACGAAAAAAATTTTAACCTAATTCCTTCAAATTGAATCAAAAATCGGATTAAAGTATAAAATACTTAGAAAATTTAGTAAACTTAGAAAATTATCACATCCTAATAACATATTTCCAAATTAATTAATACCCATAAATCCGAAGTCTTTCAAAGATAAAACCAACTCACCCATACTGATAATACTTTCTACATCGAAGAATGTTGTTGGTGAAGCTGGTGTTACATCCTGCACTACAAATGCAGCAATTGCAAAAAACCATAATTAATAAAACTGAAGAGCAAATAAGATTATTTTAAAAATTTTTAGAAAAATCTCGTCTCATTAGCTTTATCAATTCCAGCTTATTGAAAAGACTGGATCCGAGCAAAATAATAATTTTTCGAATAATGCATAGCCGTAAAACTTAATCTATCCAAAAAATAACTATATTTAAGAAATTGATAATTTAAAAGTATAAAAACACACCAGCAACAGAGCTTGGAATCGTTGCCATTAATGCTTCCGTCTTATCCGGATGATGTTGTCTATTAAGGATTTGGTTCAGGTCGATGGCAAACCATCCAAATGGCATCCGGAACGCACCAAGTCGTTCGCAATATTGCTGTGCCGTTTGCATCAACCGTTCCTTGTTTTTATCTTCTTTCAGATACGGCTCACATGCATCTGCTACTTCGCACGGTTGTAATACTTTTTCTAACTAAAAATTTCAAGAAAAGTTAAAACAAAGAAAAGTTTAATGATATTATGCTTTTGCCTACCTTGATGACAATAAATATGTCGTTCAGTGATTGACTTATACTGAAAACCGCTTGTGTACATTTGCTTGCTTCATCTATACAATCAGCGTGTTGCGAAATCATTGCACGGAGCGAATCATTATTTAAATCAAAATAGAAATTCTCTGATATCTGAAATTAATCATCCAATCTTCAGCAATAGTTGATTCCTATTAGCCCTCATTATTCTTGGGTGGCTGTAATAGTAATGGGTGAGTCTAAATAATTATAAAAATCCAGGACTGAATTTATAATGGCATCGACGAAGTATGGCTAAAAACTTTGGTTGGCAATAAGTAACTATTTAAAATTAAAAGAAAGAGTTTTTTGAAGCAAATAAAATACAATTGCAGAATATTTACCCTTCGTCTTTCTTTCAAATCATAAAGTACTACGGCACCGAAAATGGGTTCGAATGAAGGTTCAAGCTGCAACTGAAAATTTAAAACTATTTAAAAACATCATAAAAAGTTTCTCCAAAATTATGCCTTTCTTAATTTTTATTGAAAATACATCCAAATAACTAATAGAAATGCATATACGATGAGAAATAGCAAAAATTTTAAGAATTAAATTTTATTTCTACTTTTGGATGCGAGTCCAGGATGCGAGAGGTTTTCTTTTACTTGTAAAGAAACAGCAGTTTACATAGAGATGGAGAAAAAAGATGAAATACGTTACAGTTGTCTGGAATTTCTTCAAGACACCAAATTGAAGACTTAAAAGAAATTGAAATTTCGAAAGCTCAACAACTAACCTGCAAAACTTTGATGAAAAGTTTCTGACCAGTATGCTCAGTCGGGAAGGGTGCTATACTTCGACGTTCAATTACATCAGCCTAAATAACTCCATTATGCGCCATAAATCATGGAATTTCCAGCTCCGAATGTACTTATAAAAGATCTTTACATAGCTTATTACATATTTTAGGCTAAAAGTTTAGCACGTCTTTATATTTCTGGATGGCAGCAGACTTTCTATCAGAAAAGCAATGCACTTTAAGAAATAAAGTAAAACATTAAATTAACTGCGTAGGACAAACTTCGAGCTGAGGTGGAAGTAGGTTAATTAATGCATTTTGTCGATGGGCTCGCCTTCGAGCCTCATTGATCTGATCAAGTTGTGTATTTGAAATACGCTGCACTACACCTACAAAGATATTGTCGACTTCAATACATCCATTGCGACATAAAATTTTTGAAAATAGACGTTTAACCACCTCTGGTAACCACATGACGAATAATTTTTGTCATTCTAAAGATGTTAATAAACCTAGATTTTTTCACCCACATAATTATGAACATGATCAGTGAACTTAATCTTACATTTAAGTTCTTTTTTTCCTTTAAATTTAATTCACAAACCAGGTATTATGGGATCACTAGCCGAAGAATGAAGTTGGTGAGGTGCACGTAAGGTATCATCACGATTTGTTCCACCGGATGACGAACCAACAGTACACATCGAATCAGACGAATAATGTGAACCGATTGAGTCTCGTTTTGCGATCTGTTATTATCGACCCCAAATTATATCACTCAAAATATTAAAAAACGAAAATTTCTACAGCAAAATATACATGACTTCAGATTATAACAAAAATTATTATATAACTCTTTCCAGTACAGAATGTGCTTAACGATGTATCAAAGTTGAATTATCCTTCTACTTTAACAAGTAAAATGCATGAATAACTTTGCTGCCTAATATTTAACAATCCAAACAAATAAACAGGCAGCTTGACCTAGCAAACATTCGGAAATAAAATTTTAGACTACGTAACTTTTTCAGGAACAATCATTCCTCTTTACAACTATATTGCAATCTACTTGATCAAGGATAATAACATTTTTAAAATAAAAAATACTTTACATCATATATCCTTTAAGTTTGACTTGTAAACAATTAATTAATAAGTTTTTGTAAAAACGAAAAAATTTCTAGTAAGTTGATACTACATAGTTGAATAAAAACTTGCAGCACCTTCAAAAAAAAATTATTTTTAACATACAAGCATTTTCAAGACGCAAAGACGACATTATTTACAGCAAGCGATATTACCACTCTGATTATATTTTGAATGCTTTAAATCTTAAAATAATTTAATAGCGAACATACCTTGCCTACAGTCTCAATTCAAACAGCTTCAGGCACAAGATTACAACCAATTGGACTTGTATAGGAAATATTTGTAGTTTGTGGAGATAATATTTTTACCTGATCCTCGCCTGCTGTGCTAACACTCCGTCCTATAGGTCGATCCGAATCCACTTCAAAAATTTGTTTTGAGGTCGTTTGAGCAATAATCGGTCGTTCCATCAATAATCGAATATATGCTTCACCGCTCGAATATTGTATATACTTTCGCTGCACTAGTGAAAAATTATCGTTGTATGTTTGTATTATATCTTTTACCAGCGGATCGACACTGAAAAAGTTTTTTTAACAATAAAGTAGCAGAGGCGGAATTTATACTGAAATCAAATTAAAAATAATGGATGAAATTGAACTAGTGATACTGGCAAATAAACAGTTCTAACCAATAAATGAATCAAATCTTTGTTGAAACTCATAGTTTTAAAAACTCTCAACTTCCAATTTTACTCTTTCCGCTAGAAAAAAATTAACAAACCCTGAAAGGTTTGACGGAATCGGTGATTCCACTGTAAGCTGATCCCGATGTACCAAACGTACTTCGATATCATCAACCGGAAACTCTGACACCCTGAAAGATATGGTGGAAAGAAGCAGAACTACAGATGTTCCGAAATACAGTCTCGATATTCGCTATGAAATACACTCTCGAACTTGAAAAAAACGTTAATTGTGTACAAACCTTCTCAAATTACTGTTATTTGCAATATGTTCGTGTACGGAAGAGTTGCTTTTTCGTTGCGATAAGATATCCTCCACATCCAGTGGTTCAACTATTTCAACTAAATTAATCTGAAAATCACGTAAAAAGTCCTGCTTCTGTGATCAAGTTTTAAATTGATTTCGTAAAAGCGAGATTGATTTCTACTTGAGTTATAGCTTAAATATTTATTGCCAAGCAATTATTATTTGTGCTATATGCATTTTAACTATTAATAGATTCCATTTGAATGAGAAAAGCAAAACGCAAGTAATTATCAAAAACATTTCTGAAGACAATGACTACAGAACAATGTTTAAAAACAAATCTACTCAGTCACCTTTATATTCATATTTTATTCACTTTAAACTAGAAGTTCTGCTACAACCACTAACTCACAACGAACATTAGTACAGATCTTTGCACAGTTTTCACATTAATAAACGAATGTCAATGAATTCTTTATATAACTCCAAAGATTTTTTGACGGAACAAAGATCCTCTTCACAAACGTGTCTCAATTTATAACCTAACGATCTCAGATACTTGCGATTTCAGACAAAATCCTAAGCAAAAGATCACAGCTTTTAAGGACTATATTTTTTGGAAATATTTTACTAAATACAACGGTAAAAACTAACAGCTTGAGGACTACTGTCTGCATCCATTTGCATAGCATTTTGTGGGTCTAGTAACAAACTTCCCATCATAACATGTCGACGTACATCAGCTGCAGTCATTCTGCAAATAATATAATCAGCAAACTGAAACTGATATTTTAGGGAAAATATTTAGGAAAAACAAGAAGAGTAAATATTTTAAAATTAATAGACAGTAAATTTTTCGAAACTCCATCGAAAATTATAGGAAGAAATAAAATTGATTTTATTTACTTGTTTCGTTTCAAAGCGAATGCCCGCTGTCCACCAGTACCTTGTGATGACATAATAAATAGTGCTATATTTGTTGACAATGCAACATCATGAGATTAGCAATAATCTAAAATAACATTTCGTTAATTAGAAAACGAAGCTAATTAATTTAGCGACATGTTTGTTTATGGTAATGGCACATTTGCCACAGCTTATAGTTGCTCTTTAAATACCATTATGCATGGATATAAAGCACGTTAATATGAAACATATATGTGAATATGAATTAAGCATCAGCATCATCATAACATCAAATATGAACATAATAAATATATGAGCAGTGATTTAAATAAAAAGGTAAGATTTGAATATGAAGTACTTCTTAATATAAAAGATTTCGAAGTTATATGCTAATTTAGTCAAAAGAAACACCGAATGAAATTGAATAAATAATTATGTGCTCGCAATAAATCCATTTTGTGATAACATGCACTCCAATCAATGAAATGATTAATTTTTCCAAAAAGAAAAATCTTATAAGGCACCGGCAGATCTGTGAAGTGTTTTCATATCTCTTCCTAAAAATCCTGTTAGCATTTTAAATCTAAATCCTGTAAATATTTCCGGCAAATTCAGAAGTCTTTGAATCAACTATATAAACATGGAATCATTATATGAAAGACTACTTCATTTAATTGAAACAACAGATGAAGAGATAAAAGAGAAAGAGGTAAAATAAAGGAAATTAATAGAATGAAAATAGGGAGAACGTGAATGAGATGATTTGTTTGCCTACTCTTCTTATTTTTCATGTTAAACCTATAAATAAGGGATATTACATGTAAATTGTGCATTATTCTCAATAAAAGGACAATTAATTAATTTGTCGTTAATTTTATACACTGAAAATAAGAAATCTTTGAAAAATTATTTTTCGTCGAATTAATAATTAAGCATTTATTCTTCAAATTATTATCTTATAATTGTTTACAAGTTATTTATGCAAATCGAAAACGCATATTTGAAAATATAATATCATGTAAACAATATCACGAAGTGGTAAATTTACTTTTAGAGATAATGTCTTCCTTTTCCCTCAAAAACTTCTTATTATTCAAAACTATCTCTCGGGAAAAAATTGAACTAAACTAAACCATTGATTCTCTGAAAAACGAAAACATTTTGCTTCTTACTTCCACTTCATCCAATTTCGCGTTTTCTTGAAAGTGCGAGTACGGGATTTCGAAATTGTAATGCTTCTTTTCAACAGGATCTTAGAAAATGCTCAACGAAGAAATCAGAATTTCAAATGATATTCAGAATTTCAGATGGGCTTTGGAACATTGTAACAATTTAAAAAAATAATCTACATTCACAAGCAAATACCGTTTACTAGTATAATTTGACATAAAAAACGAACATCAGCTGATATTTATACGGATTAATCATATCTATCTATGTAGCTAACTATCTACCTATATTAGATGTGATTAATGAATAGTTAGCTCTTTAATACACTCTAATGTAAATTTAAGTAGTATTTAAGCAATGTTTGCGAGATTTTATTCGAATAAATTTAGAAAATGTTCGAAGCTTTAGCTTAATATTATGCCTGTTTCGTTTCTCGTTGAGCTCGAACTTGAGAAATTTCGTAATTTCTAAAAAGGCGCAAAAGTGAAATTCACCACTTTCATAGTTATCAATAGAGAGAACACTACTAATGATGGTCGTGATAGTGATGATGATAACAGTGAGCGATGACAATAATAATGATTTTCGGACAACAACGATTATTATAATAGAGATGATGAAATAACAAGCAATATGAGATGCTGCTGATGATGATGATGGTATTCACATAATATACACATTAATGATAATGAAGTATAAAATTTCAGTTCGATTTATCAATAATAAGGATGATATATTTAGTGGTATCAGTTTCATACTGATAAGGAGGAAAATTTTTTAAAACAAAATAGATTTTAAATTTTAAAATCTATCTTTGTTGTTCAGTGTAGCATCAAATGTCCAAATAAAAAGGATATTTTGGTGTGGAAGTGATGGAATTAATGTAAAATGTCTACAACATAATAAGAGGAATTAGAGGCAATGCGCAGATTGAAGAGTTGAACAGCAAATCAATAATTTCCCTTCCTCTCATTCTCTTTAGTCAGAAGAAATGAAATTTGGTGAGGTGGACAAACAAAATAAGTAAATAAATGAACAAATGAATATCCTACAGCTGTCAATGAACAGTTGTTAAAGAATTTGTACTAAACGAATGATCAAATGATAGTTCGTTGATCGGACAAAAGGGAACTTATCAAGTTGGAATTATTTCCAAAAATTGAAAGATAATCTTAGATAATGAGAAAAACGAAACAATTTCATTCTAGTATACTTTTTTATTTTAATTAAATTATCATTGGATAATTTAATTAAAATAAAAATGCATATTTTCATAATCTAATATAACTAGCTAGTCCATTTTGTGATGACAATTACTTATTTGTCTTGTAAAGTTGTTGTGTGATTATCGAAGATTGATTGGTTGTTTTATTCGTATAGTTATTATATAAAATATAAATATGGGGGTAATATTTATTAAACGATCCCGTTTTGTGATAATAATAATTGCTTATTAGTGTTGTAAAGTTGTTGATTGATTGTTTATCCGTACAGTAAATATGTAATATATAAATAAGCAGATGCAATAATCATTGGGATATTATTGATATTTCCAATGTACTCTTCGACATGAGGCATAAATATTAATGGATTATTGAGCGATCAAATATTTAATATTTCATCAATGATTCCACGTGAAATATTCTTCCCATTCATTATGATATAATCACATTAAGGTAAATATACGTGGATACCATTTTAAGAGCTATTTTCTAATGGGATTGAATTTTCACAAATTTCATTCTTAAATTTATTATAGCAAATACACTGTGTTTATTATATTACTAGGAAAGATGAAAGAGCTTATATCACTTGTAATGCCTAAACATACATTATTGATTATCTTCAACTTATTATAAACTATTATATGCTTTTTATCACGAACTCTAATCTTGGGAATCAAGAAATCATTTTCAATTGAAAATTTAAAAGGAAAAAAAAACAAATGAAAATATCTCTCTTAACTTTTAAATATAATTACAGCCGTATATTTTACCAGAGATTTTTCCGTCTTTCCGATAACGGAAAAATCAGAGTGATAATGGTATACATTTTTAAAATCCTTCCACTTATAATAATCGTTCAGAATTAATATTTTCAATTTCCTGTTTTCCTCATGTAAAATACATTCCCATACATCCATCATATAATTTGCCATGCAAAGATAATGATAGTATTACTATCATTGATTAGCATATATTATATTTGATATAGCTACTTTATTTTTTAATTATTGTAACAAAATATCAACGTAAAATTACATTCTTCAAATAGTGGAATGATGAACATGCTAAATGAATACAACTTAAATTTCCAAGTTCAAATTCAAGTTAGACATAATGCTACTTAATTTTAGGTTAGATTCCGTCTAGCTAGACGGAAATCACCGAAAGATCATGATAGCATTTTGAAAGTATCGTAAATTCTACGATAAATGAAATAATTAGAAAAGACTTCATTTATCAAAAAAAAGAGAAATGCAAATGTTTCTATTTAATTGTTATGCAAAAATTAAAATGAAACTTTACTGAATCGTTAAAATTAATGAGAAATGAAATATTTACTCCTAAAAAGCAATCAATTAATAATAAATTACGATTCTTAACTTATCTGCACTTATTATTATGATATTTTGTGGTTTAAAAACTTATTCTAATTTCAAACGTTATTATGTATATGATCAATTTTTAGAAAGTACAATGTTGATTGATTATTTTTGATCTAAGAGTTATTATATATATGAGAGTAGTCTTTAGATCAAAAAAGATATACATATATCATTAGACGGAATAGTTGTTTGTCTTCTAAATGATTATCAATATCATCGTCGTTTAAATATTTGTTTTTAACTTTTCGATTTAAACGTATGTATTATTATGAAATCATCATTTCCACTGCCTAAACTTAACACTAAAAATATCTATTATAAACTTTATAGAGAAATCTTCAAGATTTCATAATTTTATATCTTAGAATAAAAACCGTTATAAAAGTAGAAAACGTGTTTTGTTGGAAGGAATAGTTTGAAATATGTAAATATAAAATATGCATAAAATAAGCGGCAAACTTATGTAAATGCATTTCATGAAGGAAACATTCTTTTCGATTCGTTTTTTCTTTTCTTTGGAATTTTTTGACATTTTCAAAGTACTTGAAATTTTCAGTTATCGTAGAAGATTTGGCAGTCTTGGAGAGCACTGAGTTTATGGCCTAATTAATAGATTCAGAAATTCAGCTTTCTGAGAAAGATGCTTGATCTCCTACATCTCTATTTATTGGGAACAGCCGTCTCAGATATATATTAGAAATCCATATCATGTATGGCATATTCATACCTGTTGAGCTTTATTATTTATAAATGTCATCACTGACGGTTCGTAGTTCGAAGCTGTTGTAATAGGAATCGAACTAGCAAAGCACTTTATGAAGAATAACCGAAACAATGCCACTCAATCACGAATACTAACCAATCGCTTGCTACTGAAAACTTCAATGTAAATTTTGACAAATATCTTCTCCTCTTCCATCCACATTACCTTCGAATCTTATTGAGTTACTTTTCCTCAAATCCAACTTCAGTGTGGAAAGAAAAAAATTGGAGGATAATATTTGCTATCAGTCATGCCAGAACATCAGATATTCCATACCATAACATATGAAGCTTAATGGAATATTAGCCACGGTAAAAAAATGCATGCGCTGCTGGTACCAATTTGTTTTTGACCATTTGGCAAATGAAGAACAAAACATCCCTGTCTTATGTAAATTCATGCAATTACATCCACACATTGGAAGAATTCTTGCATTTACACTAATCATGCTTTACATATCCGCTTAAGAAAAAAAACGTAAAACGTATTGCGAGGAATACACATTGCCTACGACCTGCGACACTGATTTTCAAGAGAATTATTTGAGCTTTCTGAGAATTATTTGAGCTTTCTTACTGATTTTCAAGAGAATTATTTGGAGACAGTTTTGAAGTGTTTTTGAACCATAAATCAACGTGTTCACGCTAATCTGTAATGCACATGGCCTTAAAAGAAAATATCAGAGGGCCATAGCAAATTTCGCTAAACGTTTTTATTTCCGAATGATCGAGACAAAACAATATCGCCAAACAACCGTAATAGTACATTTAAGATCAAAAGCAAAATATCTGTATTTTCGTTGCCCAATGTATGATAATTTTATGCGCGAATATTATATCAAAAAGAACGAAACAATAAAAAATGGCGTAGACAACGTATCAACTTTAGTTTACTAATATGAGACAATTGAATTAAAAATTCTTTCTTTGCCATTCAATCGCTTAACAAAAAAGTTGAACGAAATTGTTTCTTATTTTTCTGTCATGTATTCCAATTGTCCATTATCCAGCTTTTCCTGTAAAAAAGAGAAATAAAAACTTTTCATTGCGCAGGAGCTAAGTTATTTTTGTGTACTGTTCAAATAAACTTACCTTATTAAAACTTAATCGGGAGAAAGCATCTAAAAAAGAACAATGAAGACAAAGCATAAACCACTTAAATTTGAAAAGTACTATAGTTTCTAAAATACTCCCAGCATATACAGTGAAATTAATCATTAATTTTACTTCTTGCGGGTTTGCTATTGGAGACTGCACATCATCGTTAAAATCATCACCAGAACTTGCTAGCGGTGAAGGGACATCATCATCTTCATCCTCTCGTTCTTCAACAAATCCATTACTCTCTTCTGCACTGAAAACGACACAATTTCAAAAATGTGAAAATTTAATATTTTGCAGAAGGGATACCCATTTTTTAAAGTTAAAAGCTCTAGTTATCTGTAAACTCACTTCATTCCAGTATCTTCTGTCGCATTACCAATGTTTCGACGGTTCCAACCATTTTCCGGAATCCGTCCACTTTGTAAAATAGCTTGCAATCGTTCCACTTCAGCAAGACTTGAAGCAGATGCAATCGCTTCCTTAAAAAGTATAAAGCTCACTTATTGAAAATGCAGGATTTCGTCCTAGTTTTTCCAGAAAATATTTCCTATTTTTAATCTTCATGGGTCTTCATCCCTCATCTCCCACAGGAATTTGAAATTTGAAAACTTCTAAAAAATTGATTTAATATTCCGAAACTTCAATACCTTATTCTTCTATTTAACACCTGTCAATATTTATAGAACTTTTAATCTGAGTAGAAAATGCATCCTTTTCTACATCTTTTCTATATTTGCAATAAATCTGCGGGTTCACATACTTTGTTCTACGATGAAATATTGAATTTAGAGTCTTTAGAATTCAAATTTAACAGAAAACTAAAAATTTTACCTCGATTTTCCCAGCATCCTCTGCACGCAAATTTCTAGTTTGTCCGTCTTCTTCGCCATTATCCATAGTTCTCGATTTCTTTACAACTTCATCTCTAAATTTCTGACCTTTTTTACCTTTGAACAAACTGTTTGCTTGTTTTCTTTCCTGAAAAAATCCTCATATGGTTTCACTTTCAAAATAGTTACACATCATTACACGATCAAATCTCCTCGTTATAATGTAATATTATATATATATAATAGCGTATGATATATACGCTACTATCAGATATATTTTTTAAGTGAATGGAAGACAAACTTACCACAAGACGAACTCGTTTAAAGTCAAGGACACGCACTGATGGTACCCTGTATATTACATAAAGACGATATTGTGGTTTATGAGTTACTGGGTTTCCAATCAATCTGAAAAAAAATCAGTATGCATTTTCTAATGAGATGGTAACGATATCCAAAATCTTTTTCAAAAATGTAAAATATGGAAATGGAAAACTCACGTCAGATATTCCAATTTTGGACAAGTCGCTAGGGGATCGATATCATCTAATTCACATAAATTATTATTCGTCAACGCCAGGGTCTTCAGTGATGGCAAAGCTTCACCAATGTTCGGCATTATCTGCCTGTAAGATGAATGACGTAATAAATGTCACAAGACAATCATTTAGCTCAAATAATCGAAATTTAAATTTAAATGCAATGAATCGAAAAACTCGAAATTTAAATTTTAATTCAACTCAATATATTTGAATAGATCTGGTCCAAAATGGCTTACTGTACGCGATTGTTGTGCATAAGAAGAGTGCTAAGCCGTCTTAACAAAGGGATATTCTCCAATTTTCTGATATCATTATCAGTTAAATCAATCGTATCAAACTGATCCTAAAAAATTTCAATAAAATTAAGAAAAAATGTTAAACATATTCAATCATTGCAAATTTGAGATGCTAAAAATGTTTACTACCAAAGGATTTCTGCTATTTTTGTTTTTATATCAAAGAGTCTAGTCAAGAATTGAAAAAATTTAATCTTAGATTCTCGAATACCATAAAAACTCATTGACTATTCTATGTCTCCTCTCCCCTCACTACATGTTATTTATAATAGTTCAAGAAATTTTTAATAAATTTATGAAGTGTCTAAATGGGTCAGTCTTTATGCTGTTTATGCTGTAATTTACAAATATGTTGAAAACTGAGCATGCAAAATCCGGAGAAGGGCGTCTTCTTAAAAAAAGAATTAACCTTCGTAACACCGAGATTCTCCAGCACGGGAATTTTGCAGGCTCGTAAACTTAACTCTCTATCACGAACCGTATTAAGATACTGAAGCGAATCATTAATCAACTCAACCGTCAAACGAACCATTTCAGCGATAAATCTGAGAAAAAAAATTAGAAAGCATTTATGTAATAATGAAAAAAAATAATTGAAATATTATGTAATATTACTGAAACAAAAAAGCACTCGTTCAGAACACATATGAAATACGTTAACTTTTCCTGTCCTAACGGATAGCTTCCAAAACGGTAGTTTCAGTTTCAGTAAGATATTACCTCATATCCTTATATTAAATTCATCAACTATGAATAGCCGCCCCTAGTCCGAAACTAACTCCCTCGATTTTCAATGCTCGTCACTAGATTCATTTTTAATGCCATGCATTATTAATTTAGCGCCTCTTTTCATTCTCACTGACATCATTCGATATTACACAGAATGTTTATCGGGTACCGCTAAAGTTAGGAACACATCTCAATCCCATATAGCATTCATTCCCTTCCTATCTCCAACGATGATCACTGTTCGTTGCCACAGATTAAGATACATTCTCCTTCTAATTAAGATCAGAATAAATAAAAAACCGAAAACTAAAAAGAAGTGGTTGATTTAAATCTAAATACAAAGTATGTAAAAGTATGTCACCAGATATTTCACGAAATTAAAAATCGTCTTTTTTGAGCACAACTTTTGAAACAAAATTTTATTCATAAACAAAGGAAATATCACAATATGACAGTATAAATCGCTTAATCAGTTTGCACTATATCTTCCGAAGTCATTTTTCAATTTAACGTTCTTTACATCCCGTGACGTGAAAAGTATTCCAACCTTTCGATCGTTGGGATACTCGCTGAAGTGAAACGATTTAAAATATAAGCGTAAATCCTTCATGACTACATAGCATGTCATATTATTAAAGTATAATATAGTGAATATTATGTTGACTACCATGCTCTAAAAATCTCTATATAGTCCTAACACCTCTAATTTCTATATTAAACGATAATCGATTGCACACTGATTAAAGAATCGCAATATTTAATAACAAAAAATATAAAATACATATAGTGGGAGTAACTGACACCAAGAAAAAGCACTCGAATATTATATCAGTTCTTTATAACTTTTTCTCATCAAACTGTACTCGAACACTATTGATTGACTAAACAGTTAGTCGGAAATAGTAAAATGACTGGACGAAATATCGAACACATTTGAAGAAAGAGCGCAACCAAACAATAATTACCACTGGCTTTTCCCGTTATTTCTCATAAAATTAGAAATGTATTAGTCTATTTGTCTACTTATACATATGTATATATATAGTTATATAAGCATTGGGAGATGCCGACACACTAAATAATCCAACAGTCTTCGTGACTAAAATTTGAAAAGCCTAGTGTCAAAAAAAACCAAGGAATATTCCATACAATCAGTTATCTATAAACACTCTGTAGAAGTCACATATTCAAGCATGATAAATACAAACGGCAATATCATTAAATGAATTAAAAATAACGATTTGATGGAAGATCGCGAATATCTTTCAATTAGATCCTTTATTTCGCCAACCACATAACTTTGCACTCTGATCGCTATAAAGATTGTATTCTTTTATATGCTTCATAGTAAGACTAGCGAATATAGAATGAAATTATATAAAACCTGGCTGCATTAAAAATGTTAATCTTTTGCAATAACAACAATTATAAGAATAAACAAAATAATTATTGTGAACGGAAGCCATTGCTTGATGAAACCACCAAATCTGAAAACAAAGTTTCCATAAAAGGAATTTAAAGAATCCCAAAATCTGATTTATTTAGCGGTGTCAACTGTCATTTGATGGTAACTGCTAATTATTTTAAGATCCTATACCTCGTTTCAGCATGCTTTAGTGCACATATTCTGTTGTATTGGTATGGTATAGGACCTTAATATCTTAGCAGTTATCTTAGCAGTTGGAAAGATGTAACCACATATAACAGTGACGAATAAGGATCACTGGAAAAACTAAATATTCTCGGTATCAGAAAACTTTCATCTTTCCGTGTAGTTACAACAAAAGCCGAGCTACTTCAGCGCAAGATCACCAAAAATTGAAACTTCTTTAGTCAAATAACTTTATCCTCTATGACTTTACCTGCATATTTATCAACTTCTTAATTATATGAAATATAAAATTCTTACTCAATGAACAGCAATACGCCAGAAAAAACTTGTCAAAAGATTAAAAGTTGATAGAAGCCGGTAACTCAAACATTTTTACTATTTACGGGTCAAGCAGAATGATCTGATGATGGCAAGTGGAGCAGATCTCTTCCAAAAGTTATTGTGTACGGCATGCAATCAGTTACATCATTTATGGCAAAAAAACTGTGGTGAGCCATGTATTCAGCTCAGCAAGATCAATCAAATTTTCTCCAATCAAAAACTAACCCAACATATCGACCTTTAAACATCAGCATGTAGGCCAACCGGAAACAATTGTAATCTTGTCTGTCACCATATTTCATCTTATTCAGCGCCAACGCAACATGACAGTAACAATTATCACAGAACAAAGTATGCTGTAAGAGACAAAAAGCTTCAAATAAATGAACAAGAAAAAGAAATATTCAATGAGCAAACATACTTGAAGTTATGATAAACAGGTTCACTATTCTGTAATTCTATGAAATTCACTATGAAGCATATTTGAAATATCATACGATATCAAATTTCTCTAAGTTTCTTGCACCTTCAGATCATTATGGAACCTTAATATAATTAGCCAGTAAATTATATTAAGAATTGAGAACAGTATTCAAGCAGAAAAACATACCATGTGACCTTTGTATTCTTCCGATGCATCAAACACAGCACGATCCCATGCTTCTACTCCACCATTAATTGTGTTTGGATCTGCCTGTCGATACCATGTAGGCCAACCAAAAGCCATACTATCTTCCTAAAAATGTCACATTGCCCTCTAAAAAGTGAACTTATGAAATAATTTGTCTTGATACACTATGAATAATTTAAGAAGTCGGTTTTAAAAATCCTTGCAATTATTAATGCCCAAACTATGATTAGAAAGACCAGAACTAAAGCAGAATAAAGCTGAAAATAAAAATTATGGAACCGCCATATAATTTGTCACCGCCACTACCAAGAAGGGATATCTAACGTTATTCGTAGTCTATCGAGAGCAATTATCGGCAAGATATCTAGTTTTATGATGTGAACACGAAAGGTACTTACAGAAACAGAATAGCTTCCTGAGAAATCATGGATAATACCTCGGCTTGTTGCTATTCCCATATGCCCCACAAATGGAAATAACCACCTGAAATACAGAAAAAAACGGTGAGACAGTAATGCAGCGAAAAAACCAAATTCGAAAAAGTTCAAATTTGTGTTATTAAACAGTTTGCATTATGTATTATGCATTATTGCATTATTGTTATTGTTTTAAGAAAATATAGTTACCCAAAAGTTACCTTAAATATCTGTACAAAGAAATCACTTTTCGAAGAACTCATTTCTGAAGCTTTAAAAAAATATATATGATACTATGAAAAAGAGTTGTATGAAAGAAAAAAACAGTCAGGTACAGTTTTGATGAAACTCTCTACCATGCATACAACTAAATCGACTTAAACGTATCATATACGTCAATCAGTATACCCTTATTTTTCAAATTCACGAGTATCTTTCGAAAACTTACAAAATTACTGAAATTTATACAATGACAATTTAATCTTATTTCGATGTCGTACTTCAATTATTGTTATTGTAACTGCCAAAACTTCTCACAAAATATCATACTTTTTAAAGCGTGTCATGCAACTGTTTACATTTCTACAATAGAAAGAGCATTGATTTTACTTTTGACTAGACTTTGAACTTACGCATTAGAAAAATAACAAAGGTATGCGTCAGAAAATTTGCGCAGATAAAAAAATGATCAATGATATATGTGAAAATAAACTGCTCATTATATAGAACTAATGCAAATAAAAGGAATGTAGAAAGTTCCTTGCTCATCACTAACAGTATGTGAAGCATAGTAAGAAGTGCGATCAGTGTAGCAAGACTTACGTAATGTTCTAGGCCTGATGAAATCACGTAAACGATGCATATATAGAATGAGAAATGTACGTTGGTCTCATGTAAGTGAAACTTACGTAAGCATTGGTATCGGTGTCCACACAATACAACATGGAAATCGGTGTCTTACTGTATCAATTT